>JANHJO010002121.1:56313-68112 GCA_032468235.1 Pseudoxyrhopus heterurus | reverse complement strand
CCTGCTCCCTGCTCCTTTCTCTCACTCTCACACACACACACACACACACACACACACACACACACACACACACCACAGCCGCTTTCCCTCAAATGCATGGTGGGGCAGAGCAGGAAAGGGAGCTGAGCAAACCCTTTGGAAAGCTCCCGCAAACACCAAGCCCTTGTTCCCCCATTTGAAAGCCCGGCTCGTTCTTCCTGCCTGCCTGCCTGTCGTGGGGAGAAGCAAACCCAGCCTTTTCCCTCCCGTGATTTGTGGCTGGGCATCAATCTTCTTCCTGCTCATGGCTTCCCACGGAGCAGAGGGTGGAACGAGCAGCGACAGCAGGCACCCTCCCCGTTCGTCTACCCCTTCCCGTCCCTCTCTCTGCCGTCCGCTGGCAGCTCTGGCCAACAGCCCTTCCAGGCAGCCGCAGGTGACTTCCCGAGAACATTCGCCCTGGACCAAGGCTCGGCCTTGCCCCCCCCCCACTCCCCTCCCCGGGCTCCCTCTACTCTCCTAAGTGGGCTTGGGACACTCACTACAGCTGGATATGGACAAGGAAAGCACCCCCGCGCGGCTAAGACGGGTGGGCGTCGTGATCGAAGCACCCACGCTCAGATCGTGGGTGGGGGGAGGGGGCAAGTAGCCAGCTGTTCCTCTCTCTCCCCCCCCACTCCCTCCCCCCAAGGGGAAAGCCGAGCCAAGCGGTCCCGATAGCAGCGAGGCCCGACTAAAGAGAAAGGAGAGCGTTCTTTTAAAACGGAGAGAGATACCAGACAAGTCGCCCACAACGTTGCAAGAGACCGAGCGCACTCACCGTCAGTTGCGCGCTGTCCCTTTCCTGCCCTTCCCGGGCTCCTCCTGGCGGCCACCGCCCTCGCCTGCCCCAGGGGGATCCGCCCGCGCTCGCTCGCCTCCCTCCGCCTCAGGCCGGTTTCGCAAGATGGCGGCACTTCCGGGAAAGTCCATCGAGAAGCTCCTGGAGAGACGCGCAAAAAGGGGAAAAGGGAAAAAAAAAAAAAAGGGCGCAAGCGCGGTGTTTCTCTCCCCCCCCTTCCGTTTTACGAATGGGCGCGCTCAGCTGGTTCCCCGAGCCGGAGCGCCTGATTCCAGTTCTCCTAGGGCGGCTGATGATGCCGTGATGCCCGTGGCCGGCTTCCCTTCTCCCCCCGCCCCCCTCCGCGTGTCATGAGCTTCCCTAAAGACTCTCCACCACAGCCTCGACGGCCTGACCCCGATCTGACCACGATGATCTCCGCCGCTTTGGGCCCCGGGATTGCCCGCCTCTTTTACTACCCGACCCTCTTGTACACGCTGGTGCGGGAGCGGCTGCCTGGCTCGCAACGGCCGTGGTTCAGCCGCATCGACCGCGCGGTGGTCTTGGGGGCCCTTCCTCTGCGGGGACGCTGCCGCCAGGTAACGGAAACGAAGCTCTGCGGGATCCCACGGCTGCCCCGCTGAGGCCGCTCCGTCCACGGTCGCCTCCTTTTAGCCGGTCGGGAAGTGAGGAGGAGGCATCGCTTTCCCCGCAAGGTTCCCGAGTGCCTTGGGCGTTTCGTAGGAAAGTATTTAGGAAGGTTGGGTTTTTTTTGCCAGCCTTTGCTGCCCGCATCGTCCTCAATGGTATCGTCCGGCCGGGCGCTTTTCTGCAGTTCGGAAATGTCCATGGCTGCCCGGTCCCGTTTAGCTCTGAGGGGATTTGGCGGCGAGTTCCTATCGACTCAGGGCGGCTCATTTCTGGAAGACAGGAGCAACTTTTGCGGATGCCCTGATTGATGCGAGTGGGGTGGTGGAAAAGGGCGAGAGTTGGCGCAAATAGAATAACCATGGAGGGATTGAAAATCGTTTACTCCAGTGGGTCTCAACCTTTTCTTCACCACGGACCTCCTTTAAATACCTTTTGCGGCCACGGACCCCCAAGACTAAACTCGAGATGTTAAACCATAACATTTCTCCAAGCCTTGGGGAGGGGGGGAGAGAGCTGTGAGGACATTGTGCCGCTCCAGGGGTCCACGGGCCACAGGTTGAGAGAGAGCCACTGGTTTACTCTGTAACAGCAGCCTCCAACCTTTTGGCCCCCAGGGACTGGTTCTTCGAGGGCTACCTGGATGATTTTGGTGAGGCTTTTTTTAAAAAAAATAACTAACAAGAAAACTGAGATGACTAGAGTTCAATAAATCAGTTCTGTTATGTTTGAACATCTCTGTGGAGAGGTTTTTCTGCGGACCCAGAGGATGGTCTGGTTTGCATTGTGCCTGCATCCCGTGGATGGGGCTTAGCGTGTTTATGTAGTCCAGTGCCTGCCCACAGACTGGGTGTTGGGGATCCCTGCTCTATAAGATCAAGATAAGGTGACGAGCATTCAGTCACGAGTTTGGTTTGAAAGGCTTTTTCCTGTACAGTATAGATAGTCCTCGACTTACAGCAGTTCATTTAGGGACCATTCGAAGTTTCAACACAGCAACACAACACAAAAGTGACCTAGGACCATTTTTCACACTTACGACCGTTGCAGCATCCCCGTGGTCACGGGATCAAAATTCAGATGCTGACTCATATTTATGACTGTTGCACAGTTCCATGGTCATGCGATTCCCTTTTGTGACCTTCTGACAAGCAAAGCCAATGGGGAAGTCAGATTCACTTAATAACCATGTTACTAAATTTAACAACTGCAGTGATTCACTTAACAAACATGGCAAGAAAGGTCATAAAATGGGGCAAGCCTCACTTAACAAATTTCTCAACATAGCAACATAAATTTTGGGCTCAATTGTGGTCGTAAGTCAAGGACTACCTGTATATTAACACATTACCTTGGGCTAGGCTGTACAGTGGGGGTACTAAATTACGACTTGGTTTTTGTTGTTTCCTCTAAAGAATAAGTGAGGGGACCAAGACAACGATGCCTTCTGAGCAGTTTAATTCTAGCTGTAGACATACTTCCATGCCATACAAGATACCACCTTGGAGATGTTCAAATATAATGGAACTGATTTACTGACTTTGGTTATCTCAGTTTGCTTGATAGTTATTGAAAAAAAAAGCCAACCAAAAGCCTCGACTTCGTTCAGTGACCGTTTGAAATTACAACGGCACTGAAAAAAGTGACTTACGACCATTTTTCACCCTTATATGACCCTTGCAGCATCCCCATGGTCCTATGATTTACATTCTTGGCAATAATCACATTTATGACGGTTGCACTATCCCGGGGTCATGTGATCACCTTTTGTGATCTTCTGGCAAGCAAAATCAATGGGGAAGCCAGGTTCACTTAACAACCGTGTTACTAATTTAACAACTGCAGCGATTCACTTAACAAAGTGGCAAGGAAAGTCATAAAATGGGGCAAAACTCACTAAACAAATTTCTCACTTAGCAACATAAACTTTGGGCTCAATTGTGGTTGTAAGGTGAGAACTACTGTATTTTTAAAAGAAGACTTCCTGACCTCCTATACGTATAGCCTATTTCATTTGTTTTTATAGCCACAGGGAAAGAGAAGTCCTAAGTGAATAGTAATAGTTATCTGAGCTGGGAATCAGGACATAGTTGGACTGGATCTTGTTAGTATTTGGATAGGAAGTTGTTAAGGAATTCCAAAATGTAGGCTAAACTGGAAAAAGGAACAACAATTCAAGAAAAAATTAATTGTAAGCCGCTTCAGTTCTATGGTAAAAAAACCAAAAAACTTTGCATAGATGTATCCATGAAGTCACCAGAGCCTGAACTTGGCTTTTTTTATTTATTGGAGAACATAACCAATAAAAGAGCTCTTATTCTTTGATACCTTACAGATTGTTGGCTGCAACTTGCCAACTTCCTAGTCAGTTTAGAGATTAAGAATTCTCGGAACTGTTATCACTACATATGGAAAATGCAAGTTGGATATTAAACTAAAGGACATTTAGAACATTTGGGGATGTCGTAAATTGATTCTTCTTGCAGTTGATAGAACAAGAGAATATCCGAGGAGTACTCACCATGAATGAAGAGTATGAGACTCGCTTCCTATGCTGCTCTCCAGAGGTAAGTTCTGTTCATCATCACCAGTATATCACTAAGAGGATGCAACTAAACAATCAGTACAAAGCCAAGTACAGAGTACCAACTCTTTGTGAAGAAACAATATGATTTAATAATATCTGTTTGACATAGCAACGTCCTGACCATGTTTGCAAAAAAGCCAAAGCTTGATTATTATTTTTTCTGGTAGAGATTTGTAAGGAACAAATAATTTGGGATAGGAAAATCAAAAATTTATCTAAGCAGGCCAATTAAATTTGATGTGCTGAGTGCAATCAAGTGCTACGAGACCCTCTCAATTTTACATACACCATCATGAGATCAAATGGTGCACAAAAGAACCAATTGACACTACACAAGATTTACTACAAAGAATTAAAACGCGGGTTTTGTTGCTTAAAAAGCAAGATAGGAGCATACAAAATCATGCATAGTGTAGAATTTTCTTCTGTCCACCCTCATTCATTGAAATTAAATACCAGTAAAAAAAAATCTTTATGCAACACATTTAACAATGGAATACATAGCTATTAGATGCATGGCTTTAAACACTTAAACACTCTTGCTGGCTTTATAGTGCTTTCTAAGGAAAGGCAACATCTCTTAAAACACCATGTTTGGGAGCAGCAGTGACCCCATGTTCACTGCTGTTAGGTTTCCAATTCATCTGGTTGATTGTCATGTGACACATGTAGGATTAGGCAGAACTTTCACTGATCCAAAACTTTTTGCTTTTTAAGGTACTGATCTGATTGCTGCCTTAATTTACGATACCATACTCACCTCTATTAATTACTTCTAAGTATCATTTAATGTTCCAGCCTTATTTCTTATTAGCCTCTTTTTGAAGTCTTCCTCAATGAGCTTTTAATTATGTTGAAATAGTTATGTGCTATTCTAGATGAATGTTTAATTAAATTTATATGACCATCAATCTCAAAGTGACTCTGGGCTGTGTACATGTTTTCCTACAATCTACCCAATAGCTCCCTTATAGTTTTTCCTTCAATCTAATTCTTATTTTGGGGTTAATTATAGGAATGGAAGGCAATGGGTGTAGAACAAATGCGTCTTAGCACTGTGGACTTGACTGGAATCCCTTCACTAGAAAATCTCCAGAAAGGTGTCAAGTTTGTATTGAAACATCGTGAATGTGGAAACAGTGTCTATGTGCACTGCAAAGCTGGACGCTGTCGCAGTGCCACTATGGTTGCTGCTTATTTAATTCAGGTAAGAATATTTTTTTAATGAACAGGTCAAGAATGGAATGGCAAAATAGCTGATTAAGAATTAACTGTTCAAGATGTGGAAGAAAAAAATGGGATTCGCTTAAATGAAAGGGAGTTGCAAAACTTTATCTTGCTAGGTGCTCCCAATTATAATGCTGGAATATACTACTGTAGTTTAACAATAAATAGAAATTACATTTGGATTTTGTGACCTCTTGTAGGTCCATCAGTGGACTCCTCAGGAAGCAATTGAAGTCATTGCTAAGATTCGTCCTCATATCATTGTCCGCCGTAAACAGCTGGAGTTGTTAGAGGATTTTCATAAGGCTGTAACTGATGAAAATCCTGCACAGTCACAGCAGAAGCCAACAAATACAAAACACCAACTACCACAGAATAAGCAAAGAGACAGAAAGTCACTGAAAGATATTCAGGATTCTCCTCTGAAAACATCTGGTTCCTAATTTATTGTTTAGGAGCAAGTTACCAGTCAGTGTGTTTCTATTCTTGTAGAATAAGAGTTTTAATTACTGCCTGCTTTGCAATCAATAGGTGAGCATGCTTTGCCTTTTATACTATGTTTGATTACTTTAGAATAGATGCTTGGAACTTCTTGACAATGCTTTTCTCTCTCAGATATAAAATATTATGAAATCATAATGCTGTTGCAGTAAAGGCCTTTATTGAGATTTGTACCCAAAGTTCTTACAGTATGTATAAGTGGGATTGACACCTAATATTGGGATAATGATTCAGTACAATGATGTCAAGGGTAATTTTGCTAATCATATCAGGTGGAAATGTATCGAGTAATAGCAACCCCTTCTTGTCCTAGAAAAACAAGAAATCTGAAATATGTATTACTTAAAATAATTCTACCTCAAAAGTTGTCTTTTGCAGTTCTAATTAGAAGGACTTTATAGGAAATCACTTATTAGAGAGATACATTTGAAAAATTGTAAAATTCATAGCATGTGCCCTAGCTCTAGATGGCTTAGTAGAGTCTAGTAGAGTTTAGCTACTTGGGACTGCTGCTAGAAATGGGTTCAGGCCTTGACATTGGGAGGCAAGAAGCTGACCAGTAGGAGAAGCAATGGTAACAATAATTCAGCCATAACCCAGATTCACTAATTAAGTGCTAGTGAAAATAAGTGTACCACTAAGATGTTGATACGTGAAAAGTAGGAAACCTCTCTAAAATACTATGATCAGCCTCAAGAAAACAGCTATAAGGATCTACGCATCTCTCTGACCTACTGAACGTGATGTTTCCATTGTCCTGGCACTGAAATATACTGGCTTTCAAGCCAAAACAAACTGCAAATTTGTAAGTAGCACTTTGAGGCCACGGGTGACAGATACCACAGAGGTGGCTGGATTGAGTTTGAAAGTGCTGGCATCTCCCTTTTTGTAACAGTCTCGGAAGATGTAAATGTTACCATTGCAACTGGCAATTTTCCAAGGGGATGGGACTGAACTCCAAGCGTCTGCCAAGCAGAGCCGAGTGAAACTATCCAGCAGAGGATTATAGCACAAAAGAGAATCTCCCTGTGCTACTATGAACACCAGGTCCTTGTACACAGCAGCATGCATGCACCCTGCAAAGGGTAACACATAAGGCTTCACATAACACTTCTCTGTTTTAGTGTCATAGCACTGAATCAGCCGAGAGGGTTTTGTAAAAAAATCAGCGTCATTCTCTTCACCACCCAACAAGTAAATGACACCATTGAGATTCACGCCTGCAGCCCCAGACACTGCTACTTCCAGCTGGCTTGTTTCTGTCCACACATTGTCTTTCACTTTGTAGTATATGATGGCATTAGAGAGGATATCTTGCAATGTTTTGCCGCCCAATGAATAGATTGCATCCTTGTTGAGCACAGAAACCAGAGTATGTTGAAGCCTGTCTCGGGGCAGGGGAGCACACCATTCCCAGTCTACTGTAGTGTTATTGCACTTCCACATGCGTCGTGGAATGGATCCTCCAACGACATAGAGATCACTGCCGTGCTTGCAGGCTGCAGTGATCTGGTGACATAAACTGTTTTGACCGCTAACACTGATGGAGTCGTCATCAGCACAGTGCAAGGAGACAGCAAGGGAATGTGTACGAGAGGATTCCTTTCCAATCAGATAGATATGAACATTCTCTCCAATTTCCTAATAAGAAAGGGAACTTTTGTCAGCCTTGCATACATTAGTCAAAAGGAAGCATGCTAGTTAAAAATCCCCTACAAGCAAATTAGACGTTATAATATACATGAGAACCCTTTTCTATTAAAATGTCCTACATCTCTTAGCTTTGACCTTTAATAGTCCATATGAAGGGTCAAAATCTTATGGCCCTTTTATTTCAAACAATGGACTATAACCATAAATATATCACCAGGGCTAATAAGCCAATTCAATCAGAATTGACTGAGTTGCATACAACTTCCATTCCCATAAACGCAGATTAAAAAGCCAAACAAACCACAAGAAAGTCAGTTTGGGCTAGTGGTTAATGCGTTTTGCTAGAAAGCAAGACTGAGTACAAGTCCCACCTTAGCCATGAAAGGCAGCTGGATCACCTTGGGCCTCTCTCAGCCCAACTCACCTCACAGAGTTGCTATGGAGAAAATAAGAGGAAGGTATGTGGGATATGTTTGCCACCTTATTTGTAAAAATAATAAAAGGTGGGATACAAATAAATAAAATGTGTCTAGGACTGGAAATACATAACCAAGATTAAAATACTTTTCATACTGTAGAGGGATTAACCATACTGTTCCAAACTCATTGGAAGAACCAAGTATTTAAAGCTCAAAGGGAATGGGGATGTTTCAATGAATATTATTCTAAAAGAAAGGAAAAAGCTATCTAATGCACTTCTGCAGTTGGCAATCCCTGAGCAAGGAAGGGGGCACAGAGTCTGAACTCAAATCTTATGGGATGGCAGATACAATATGGGGAGCACATGACTCTACCTTTAAGCTTGATTGCAGTAACTCTAAGAAACCTGCCCGCTCTTCTTTATTGAAGCCAATCCAGGTTTCTATTGCAGCTGTAGGTTTCTGAGAGCACGGGACCCCATCTGAACAATTGCAGAGGTAAACCAAACACACATTCTTGTAAAAATGCCAGAACAAGTAATCTCCTCAGATCCTTTTCCATTCATTTAAACTGCTTTTGAATACTATAGTTCCTATCCTACAAGAGTCTAGAGGCAGCAAGAATGTGCTCTATTTCCCAAGGCTATCCAATGAATGTGTGACTCACCTGGGAAATTTGAGTCAACATTGACTAAAGAAGCACTTTACCTTCCCCTTTCACTCTTGTTCAAATACCAGATTTTTTATTGGATATTCTCAGAGTTTAATATTTTTTGTTGCAGATCATAGAATTAATGATTATGAACATGCACTTTCAATGTAATGCAATGCATTGTAATCTCTCTAAAAGTGGCATAATAAGCTACTGTATATAAATAGGGAGCAAACCTCACACTTACTTGTACCAATGACATTATCTAATTGGATAATGAAATGTCTGCAAGCAAACACCAAACTCAGCTATAACTGCTCCTCAGCACTTGTAACGAGCTATACATACTCTCTTCTATTAAAAAGAAAAATCAATAGAAATAACAAACCAATATTAAAAAAGAATTATACAGTAAGATGTTGACAAAGGTAAAATAATGTAATTCAGCTATTCAAGTCCAAAAAATGACATGGAAGGTTACATACAATTTTACTTAAACCAATGAAAAGGCAAAATGAACCACCCACATAGCAGGCAGTTCCAATCTTCAGGGATAGTTTTGGAAAAAGCTCTGGAATTCAGTTTCTTAGATTGCAACTGACAGGAGGCCTATGGATAGGCTTAAATAGAACCCTAAATAGTATAAAGTTATAAATGTCATCGCAACATTTTTATTTAGTTAATAAACAGATTATATAGCTATTCATCTCATCAGTAGAACTCTGCTGTGAATAGATACCATTCTGAAACAGGTCAAATAAAATAGTTTTAAAAATAAGAGTTGAGGTCCATGTAAAAATATCACTGGCATATAACATACACATGCTTATCCTGGTTCTAGTTACTGAAAGCTACTGAGAGATGGAGGGTTCTGACCAATACACTACCAACCTCCCAATCTTGCCAGCACAATCAACATAATCTCAATAATATAACCTGGCATAAAACCCATCTGAAATAGATCCAGATGATCTGGTTCTGCCAAAGCCCTTTTGAACTGGATCTGGAAATAATAAGGAAGCAATATACTTGTTTTTCTAATGGACTTTATTCTCAATACTAATCTTTAATCATTCTGGGAAGTGAACTGTTGAACAATAAAGGTTCAAAGTAAATTCTATACAGGATTTGACTTATCCAATTGCAGGGCAATTAGACAATGTATCAACACAGCAATATCTCTTCTTTACAAAAAGGATTAGCTAGTACCTCATTCATAGCTCAGCTGTCAAAACTGAGTAGCCAGAGTCAAAACTGTAAGGTAGAGTTTACTTTTTCAAGAAAAATTCTACCTCATATACTATAAAATGCACCTCTATTTTTAACGATCTCCATAATACAGAGTCCAAATGTTGTGCAGAATTGGAATTTTTAAACAATACTTTATTGAAGAAACAGTTGCCCGCTTTACACTTTATATACAAAACCACAATGACTGGTATCACATATTGCACTATCCCCCAAAGATGATAGTGTGCAATGTGTGAACTTAATCAATTTTTCCAAGTCTCATCCACAGCAAATTTTGCAGAAGACATAGTTGTTGATTGCATTGAAAGCTGAAAAAAGGTTCAGGAGAAACAACATGAAGGTATTTCTCCTGATCCTATATAGACACGTCAGTTTAAACAAATCTTTATCTGTCCCAAATGGGGCCTGAAGTAAACCTGAATTTGGCTATGAATCAGAGTAATGAATATATTAAAAATGAGTTAGAAAGACATTACTATCACAGATCTTAGAAACTGACTTACCTGAGACAATATCTGTCAGGAAACGAAGAGGAAGGTGCAGAAACTCCTCTGTTTCCTGTAGTTGTGCTAAGTATGATTTAACGCAATGTTTGGCCGCTGTGTAGAGCTCTACATCGCTATGCTGATCAGCCAACCACATAATCTGCAAACAATTTTTCACTTGCAGTGTTCGAGCCAAGAAACGAGAACACTCCTCAAAAAGAGCAGTTAGCTGGTACATATCTGCTGCTTCATACGTTTCCTGCAAATAGTCTGCCCTTAATTTCACAGTTCCATGGTAAATATAGTCTACCACAAGTTGAAAGACACTCTCACTAACATCTTGTAACTCAATGACACGGTTGTGTGCCTCCTTAAGGTTGGAAGTGAACATAGAACGAAAAAAACAGCTTTGAGCTGAAAGGACTAGGCGGTGCAGTTGGAATTCTTTGCCTTCTACAGAAATGGTGACATCAGCAAAGAGCTCATCTTCAAGGCACAACTTCATAATTCCTCGGGCCACACGGCTGGAATGTGAACGATCAGTGAAGGTATAATTCATAAAGTAGTTTTCCTCATTTGAGGAATTTCCAGTATCCCCTGTTGAGGAACCTCCTGTCTCTTCCAGTGAGTCCATGTTGCTGTGATTTGACCTCCAATAATCTGAAATGCAATAGACATTGGGAATTTTTCTGGTATTTTGTGCCTTAAGTAAAGCAATCTAATGTTAAATTTACTTAAAATAGAAAAAAATACAATTTGGGAAGTGGAAAAACATATCTTACTGTGTAAGTTATTTATTGGATAATGATTTCTGCAATTTCTTACAATAGGCAACTGCAGCAGGAATCAATTTTTTACACAGTACATAATACATTTTATTAATAAGATCTCAAAAAATAAACCAGGTAAGTATCTCAAAAGACACCAGGTATGTTTGGTAGGAGATAATCACTAAATACCATATTTTATTAAGCATTGTATATGTTAAATATACATCAATGTGGTGCACTGCTATTTAGATAAAATTAAAATAGAACATAAGTAAATACTAGAACAAAAAAAATAGAACTTAGCTATGATGTTTATGGGTTTATGAGAAATGTATTCAGACAAGTGTGTTTTCAGTACCTTCATGTAATTTTTTGTTTCTCTCAAAATTTTATCACATTAGAGAGATTACCAATTACATTTCAGTATATAAAATTCAATACAATGCTGAATATTTTATGCATAGTTGTATATGCTAAAATCAGCTGACATAAATTATGTTTTCAAGGTAAATAGATTTTAATGTGCTAGTTTGCAATCTGTCAAATACATGTAGGAATAATTATAACTGTAAACATATTTAAGCCATATCCATTGGGCTAAAAACATGGTTGGATACTTTGCTGCTCAATGTATGGTGGAAATCCATTGATGTATGCTTTAATATGTGTTAAGCAAACACCTTAATTTTATTTATTTTATTTTACCAAAATTTATATACCGCCCTCTCCTGAAGGACTCAGGGTGGTGTACAAGATTTAAAGAAAAACATATAAAAACATTAGATAAAAAACCGTTAAAACACATTC
>JANHJO010002120.1:33312-45533 GCA_032468235.1 Pseudoxyrhopus heterurus | reverse complement strand
ACAGGACATGCCGGCACAAGTATACTTCCTTTAAAGAAAAAAAAAACCTGAGCAAGGCCGGGTAATCAGCTAGTTCTTAATATTAAAAAGAGGCAGAATAGAATACTTCCCCTGAAGGAGAGGAGGAGAGACATCTTCTGAAAAGCAGAAAGCAACCCTAGTCTTCCAGCTATAGGAAAACAGCCTCAAACAGAAGCATGAAGAGGCTAGTCTTTAGGAATGGAGATTTTGTATCCATTCAGAAAGCTGGGCCACTCTATTCATAAGAGTTAAGTAATTGCTGAGTCAGGCTCAATGTATCTTGAGCAACAGTGGACAATTCCCAGTCTTTCCCTTACAAAGGAAGAGAGAGGAGTTTTACCTATATATCTCTTGAGTGCCAACCCACCTACATACTCTTTACTGCCATGCCTTGAGCTGCACACACACTCACTTCTACCTGATGCCTTGAGCAGAGCAGATGTGCTGCTGCACACCTGCATCCACTTTAATGAAGTCAGCTTTAGATTATTTGTAACAGTTTATTATTTTTGTTATCAATAAATACAGTTTATTTTATTTAATAACATGCCTGAGCATTTCACGTTCTCTAGAAGCAATCATCACAGTCAATTGACCACCACCATCGGATTAACTATCACTACGTGTTGTATCTTATGTTTCTTATGATTCTGAATGTATTTTATGTTATTTTAGTTGTATCTTATGATTCTTGATGACTCTTGATGAATATATTTTGTTATTTTTTTTCTTCTTATGTACACTGAGAGCATACGCACCAAGGACAAATTCCTTGTGTGTCCAGTCACACTTGGCCAATAAAAAAAGAATTCCAATTCCAATTCCAATTTTCCTCCAACAATAAGCAAAGAACAACCAGAAAGCTGACAATATTAGCTCAGGCAAACAAAACACCTAGGATCTGCATTTCCCCTTTTGCCTGTAGAGCCAGCCATGACCTCTACATGACCCCATAGGAATCTGGCAACAGCCATTAAAATATTAAAGGACATATTCTTACACAGGAACAGGCATCTCAATCAGAAAGCCCCAAAGAATGTATAAAAGCCCACCTACTCTCAACCCTATTTGGCCAGCCAACCCAGAAACATGCTGCTGTAACTGACATTTCTGGTTGCCAAATAAACAGGGACCTTCTTTCCTTGTAGACAGCTTCCATTTTATTTCAGCATCTTTCTCCCGGCTTGGAACGGAACCTGATTTTTCTTCCAACAGCACAAAGTAAATCCAGGCAATCCTTTTGTAGCAGATCACCTGCAAATGCTAAAATAAACATCTCCTCTTGGGCAAAGGTTTCTTGCTTAGTACTGTAAACCATAACTTAGTAGATTGGGACAAATGCCAGGACTTTACTCCCTTGTCCCAGTGCTTCCATTCTTTCTTTCCTTGGCACGCTGATCCGACCTAGTTTGCAATTATACTTCTTAAGCTAAAGGGGAAAACTGAGGTTTAATGTCCCTTTACTAATCATATTTTTTTTTAAAAAAAATGGCCTCAATCTGAGCTTGTCTCCTGCTTGAGCTCCAAAAGCTAGACATGCTTGTGTTTAGGTGACTCTTAAATCGGAGGCCACCATTTAACCTGTTTTCGAATGATGGTGTTGGAGAAGACTCTTGAGAGTCTGCAAGGAGATCTAATCAGTTAATCCTAAAGAAAATCAACCCTGACTGTTCTTTGGAAGGACAGACACTGAAGCTGAAGCTCCGGTAGGTTGGCCACCTAATGAGAAGAGAGGACTCCTTGTAAAAGACCCTGATTTTAGGAGAGATTGAAGGCAAAAGGAAAAGGGGATGAGAGAGGATGAGACATTCAGATAGTATTATTAAGACAATAAACAGGATTTGGGCAAACTCTGGGAGAAGGTTGAGGGCAGGAGGTCCTAGCTTGCTATGGTCCATAAGTTCGTGAAGTGTCAGCCATAACTTAGCAATTGAACAATCGGAAACCTCCAAACCCCAAAATTGTAAACTACATTGCTAAATTGAAAAAAAGTATCTCGGAGAAAGACAAGAGCAAACCATTCTATATTGTTACCAAGGAGTGAGGTTCAACCCAATAGAACTTTAACCTGTCTTTATGTATTTAGAAATAAGTCCTATTTCCATGTTTATCTGGAAGCCAGTTACTCTTCCAATTCAATAAAGTATATCTGGCAAGCTTGAGTTGCTTTTGCCTGTGGGAATATATTTTCTTTAACAAAAAATAGCCATGGTGTATCTCTGCTCCTTTATGATCATCCCAAAGCTTCAATGTTGCATCGACATCATCGTCAATTGATTCCAAAAACCATACAGAGCCATCTGACATCTTCACCACTCTATGTTGACTGAACTTCTCCTACACTCTGACTCTATGCTCTTGGGGAAAAATACTCTAGCGCTCCAAAGTATTAGAAACAAAGATGATTAGGGGATTGAAGGCTAAAACATATGAAGAATGGTTGCAGGAATTAGGTATATATAGTTTAATGGGGGAAAAAGAACTGGGGGGTGAGGTGAAATGATAGCAGTCTTCCAATATTTGAAGGGCTGCCACAAAGAAGAGGAGGGTCAACTTATTTTCCAACGCACCAGAAGGCAGGAGAAGAAGCAATGGTTGGAAACTAATCAAGGAGAAAAGCAATCTGGAATTAAGGAGAAACTTCCTAACAGTGAGGACAATTAACCAGTGGAACAGCTTGCCACCAGAAGTCATAGGTGGTCCATCACTGGAGGTTTTCAAGAAAAGAAGTGGACAACCACTTGTCTGAAATCGTATAGAGTCTCCTCATTGAGCAGAGGGCTGGACTAGAAGACCTCCAAAGTCCCTTCCAACTCTGTTATTCTATTCTGTTATTCTGTTAAAAAAAAGGTATAACAAAGTCTACTCATCTCCAGTGTACAAAATGCTTTCTTGTTATGCTTGTATTACTAGAATCATTGTGAAGCATGTGTTTGTGTGGCTGAAGAATATTAAGGATCCTTAGGGGTCCTTAAACTCCATGCGGGGAACATATAGCCTTACATCTGAGATGTCATGGAATAACAACTGTGAAGAACCAATGATGGCACCGTGTGGTTTTCCTGCACATAGCGTAACACATGTCATCGGGCAGGTGAATTGTATAGCATGTGTCTTCCTTTTGAAAAATGGAAGCTTAAAAAATGATAGAAGTAGGCTTGTTTATTCACCACGAGACAGAAGGAGGTCTAATGATAGAGGAACAAGCTGCTGTGTCTATCAAAATATTGGCTTTCCAGCCAACCATCTGGTGTTGGTAGAAACGTCCTGAGTAAGTTTCTCAGCTGGAACATTTCAAAAATGAATGGCCATCATTGAAATCTAGCATCTTCGCCATCATGTTAGCAATAATAGAGCTGATTTGCCAGATGTCACACAAGTCTCTGGCACAGCGGCTAACTCCTATTTTTACAAAGAGTTCTGCGTTATGCTATAATGATAGTCTGATTAATATCGCTGTAATGTAACTATTAAGCACTAGAGTTAATTTTTTTTTGGGTTGGCCTTCAAGGGAACGGATGAACACATATTGGACGCCATAACTTTGCTTGATCCATTCCCACCCATTTTTTCAAGCTGAAGTAAAATAAAACATATTAATACTGTGTTGCTTCTTCCACTTCGATCGTTCGTTGCTTTTCCAAATGATTTAGCATTCTAGAGAGTCGTAAAACATTTTTTTTTAAACGTGGTATTTGTTTAAATAACAATAGGTACTCTGATAGTAGATAAAACTTTAAGCCTGAATGGAGAGTGATCACTTCACTTCATAGAATCATAGAATCCAAGTGATAAAGGGGCCCTTTTAGGAGCAATGCAAAGGTCCAAATTACAGCAAGCCTACCAGATGGTTCTCTAGATTTTGGGTGAAGATATTCAATAAAAGAGACTCACTAACTTTTTTTGATAATTAATGTCATATTCCAACTGGGCTTAGCTTAGAACTTTCTTCTCCCCTGACATTGAAGTATAATCTGCTTTTCTGTAACTCAAATCCATTGTTCCATGCGCTGCATTCTAGAACAAAACTGAATCTTGGCCTTTTTGGAAACACTTTTAGTATTTGAAAATAGTTCTTATAGCTCCTCCAATCTTGTCTTCTCACAGATAAATATCCCAAACTCCTTCAATATTTCTTTAGATACTCTCGTGGAACTGTCTTTCCTCGGGGAGATCCATTACTCTGTTCCAATCTGTTGAGGTGCTTCACAGAGGAACAGTCTTTGGTCAATGTGTATTCAAATGTTGCAATCACAAATGTGCATCACAGCTGTGTTTATACGGTGGTGATAAGCCTCACAGAAGCACATATTCCTATCTACACACTCAACACAAAGGAAAACCCCAAGTACCATGTCGAGCTTTTCTGTCGATGGTTCTTGATTTATGATTAATTCCATAGCCAAATAAAATGTGATAAACAAATGCTAATGTAAAAACAATAACTTTACTTGTAAAAATATAATAAAGCAGTTTAAAATAATACTGACCACATCACTAATTAATAAAAGAGGAGACAGACAAGAGCATGTCTGTACAGGTTGAGATCCAGGAACAAAAGGGAGAAGTGTGGATAAGGTTCACTTTCCTTTATGTAGAAAGTACATCCCACATTCCATAGATAAGGTAAGGTAGAGACAGTTTTCTCTGCCTAGAGACAGTGATTAACACATTGATAGCTAGCCAACATTTTTGGTGACATTCCATTGCTTCTTCTTGACAGCAATGGAAGGGGATTCTCTGATTGCATGACCCATGTGGAAAAGCTATGTTGATGGGCTTCAAAAGCCAGATCATCCCAGCACTTTGTGAAAGTTCTTTGAAGCGACACTTCAAATGACCTTCGAAGGTTCTGTTGATGATGATCACATTAGAAAGTTTTTTCTTCTTCTTCTTTTACAGAATAACAGAGTTGGAAAGGAACTTGGAAGTCTTCTCGTCCAACTCCTTGCTCAAGCAGGAGATCCTATACCATTTCGGACAAATGGGTTGTCCAATCTCTTCTTGAAAGCGTCCAGTGATGGAACATCCACAGCTTCTGAAGGCAAGTCATTCCACTAGTTAATTGTTCTCACGGTTAGGAAGTTTCTCCTCAGTTCTAGGTTGCTTCTCTCCTTGATTAGTCTCCATCTGTTGCTTCTTGCCTTCCCTTCTGGTGCTTTGAAGAATAGGTTGACCCCCCTCTTCTTTGGGCAGCCCCTCAAATATCAGACGACTGCTATCATGACACCCTTAGTCCTTCTTTTCATTAAACTAGACATACTCAACTCCTTCAACCATTTTTCATATGTTTTAATCTCCACCCCCCTAATCATCTTTCTTGCTCTTCTCTGCACTCTTTCCAGAGTCCCTGCATCTTCTTTGGAATATGGTGGCAAAAGCTTCTTAGTCTCACAACTGATCGAAGTAAGCAGACTGTGCTCACACAGATGGAAACCAACACCTTTGATTGACTGCAAATAGTCACTTCAGAAACTCAATCATTTCACTCTTACACTCACTACAGCATGAGTCACCAGTTCAAGCCAAGCATTAATAAAGTTCTTACCAGATTCCTCCAGGCACTTCTGAAAGATTTGTTGTTTCTGGTGGATAATAGCAAGTAAAGATGTTCCACTTTAAAGTAACCTTAAAGGTATATTTTTCTCATCGTGACTTTGCCGATTTCTGCATCCTTTGTTGGGTTCAACCCGTGCATTTTCTATAGACTAAAAAGGAGCTCTTTTTTCCCCTTTGTTCTCTTCCTTCATAAATGTTTTGGGACTTCCTATTTGCCTTCATCCTAACTCTTCTTCCAGATTAGTCCTCGTTTTATTTTACTTACCTTTTGATCCTCCGTGTAATAATTATGAATTTGTCGGCTTATTTCCCACAGGAAATATTTTCATCCCCGAAGCAGCGCGCACAGCAAATGGACCATCATATGTTTATGGATGATATTCTTACTAGTACTTGAGCTGCTAAAATATGACCATGCTTTAACTGTAATCATTCGGCATAATTGCCGGTTGTACGTCGCGCTCTGGGACGTGGGGCTTAGGGATAAATCATTCTCATCCGTTCTCTCTCAATCTCTCCCCTGGTGCAGTTGGTTGCTTCTCCTTTCTCATGGCCGCTAAGTGATGGGAGCTGGTTGAGATCAGCTGATGCACTTTGTAAATGGAGAATGTTCTCACACCTGTTCTGCATGGCTACTGAACTGGGCTGTGTTGTGACAGGAAGCCTGTTCTCTCCTGTTCAGATTAATGAATACAGCTCTAACTGTTAATCCAAAAGCAGTCAAGCTTACATCCAACAATTAGAGTCCAATTTCTGTATTCAGATAGCATGCATGTTATTTGGCAGGCTTTCCCAGATGTCGCTTTGGGATAAAACGGTGACTCCGGCCTGGAAAAATGGCTTTGTAATAATTGCTACTCAACTCAGACAGCAAAGAGTTGGTTGCAAAGGCTCCAAGCCAGGATTAACAATCTGGGTTTCAAAGATCTGGATAAGCAATAGGAGGCAACCAAAGTGTTTCTTTTTCCTCCTTTGCTGTTAAATTGATTGGGTTTTTTTTTTTTAAAAGCTGCATATAAAAAACCCTACTTGAATAAGGTACCTTCTTGGAGAAGATATAATTTAACTGAGATCTACATCTAAGCAACATCACTCATAACTTTGTCTCTAATGATTTAATCTTCCCTTCAAGGAGCTCATCAGAAGGCTCTCTCCCCTACCTGAAGATCAGGCCAGATCTATCTCTGTCTAATCTAAACACAATTTAATTTGGTAATCATCACTTTAATTTGAATCGTTTCTAAGAACAGAGGAGAAGATGTAAACAACAAGGTAGAACAGCTACCGTTCTACTACTGTTGGAACTCAACAGTAATCAGGCCAACCAGAAGTAATTAATTGAGTTCTGATCCAAGTTATATGCTAGTGGTGGCGCAGTGGTTAGAATGCAGTACTGCAGGCTACTTCTGCTGACTGCTGGCAGCCAGCAGTTGGGCAGTTCGATTCTCACTGGCTCAAGGTTGACTCAGCCTTCTATGGTTGGTAAAATGAGGACCCAGATTGTTGGGAGCAACGTAGCAATGATGTAGAGAGGGCTATAAAGTTCTATAAAGCGGTATATAAGTCTAACTGCTAATGTTATTATCTGTTCTCAGACATATCGGAGATATCTAAAATGCATTTAGAGGGGAGTTTGGAGACAGGCAAAGATGCAATTGAAAGCAACAATAACAACAGCAACAACAAAAACAACAACAGAAAGTCCAACTTTCAACTTGGAGTTCAACTTTCTCTGCTCAATCTCCAGTGTATTTGTTATTTGTTTCTGTATGCTGCTTCTATTGATTTTGTCTTTTAAATAATGTTTCCCGCGTTTTAAAAAATTCATTTTAATCTGTTTTCAGATTCTGCAAACTGCCCTGAGAATCTTCCTGAAGGGCGGTACATCAATCCTTTATAACTAACCAACATCTCCTTGATGCCTGACTGCACTGTCCCCGTTTGGCTTATTAGATTCATCGGATTAAAAATTAAATTAAACGTGGGGTTTATCAACTAAAACCAGAGACCTCCTCGCAAAGATTCTGCCCTGAAAGCATTTGCATATGGAAGAGAGTTTGTTCTTTCTGTGGCTGAAAGATACCATTTCTCCGTTCTCTTCCATAACCAGAGAGTTCTAATTCCCACAGAAATAGGTTGCCTCTTTCATTACGTTTTATTTTCTCCTGACATTAAGACACCCACAAGATCTTTCTCTCAAGCAACATCAGAGTTCTCCATTGAAAGCTCGCTTCTCATACAGCCCGAGAAAGCAAGAACTATAAATGTCCTCATTATAATGTCCATGCAATGGGGGCAGAAGGAGTCAGCGCTGAGCAGTAGAAAGACAGAAAGAGGCAGGAAAAGGAGAGAAGCCAATTTGTTTCCTAAGGAAATCAATTTGGGAACCGTCACTGAAGTGAATGCTTGCCTGTCCAACTGAGGTCTACTGCGGGAATTAAAAGATGATAGTCAGGTTGAATTGAACTGATTAAATCTGAGAGCCCTTTTGTTCCACCATGGCTGGTCCCATTCAGAGGACACCTCTGTTTGATGGGATGTATATAAAGATGTTCTGTCTGTACGGAATTGGACCATCTAGTCCAAACTCAAGCACAATGGAAAAAGTCTCACCCTGGAAACAGAGTAGCCAAAATTCCTGGGCAGTTGGAGAAAGGAGACCCTTAATTTCTGTTAGATTCTTGTTTTTCCCACTCTGTCCCATAGAAGCATAGAACCATAGGGCCAAAAGAGATGTTAGAGATCTTCTAGTCCAATCCCATACCTGCATTCTAATTACTGCACCACCGTAGCTCTAATGGAAGATACACCTGGCACTTTCCAAGAGGAGAGATAAGGATGGAAGAAGGGATGTCGCACACATCATCACTTCATCTCATACATGACACAAATCACAACAGTTGTGTCCTTTGTGAAATGAAGTGAGACCTCATGGCTTCTACCAGCCCACATGAAGATGCTCCTGAATTTTAGTTAATTGCAATGGTACTGTTCCTGAAGTTACTAATAATTTCTAAGTTGTAGTCTAAGGGTTAGATCCACATTATGTCAGTCCTATTAGTTCTACTGAATTCAGTGGGACAAATTAAGCATTGATTTAATTAGGGCTAAAGCATGGTGCAATCTGAATGTAAACTTTAAATAAAGACAAATATCTAAATAGAAGGTGAATACAAAGCTGTCATCATCTTTCTTTAACGACCCTATAATCCCTTGTGGCATGGAGTCTGGGCAACTGAATGAAGCTAGCGGAGTGGCCGGATGCCCTTCCTGTCGCCAATGCAGAGTTATATTCAGCAGATATCTTCTCAGTGTGCCCAGAGAGAGAAATATCTGCCTCTACCTAGGATCGAACTCACAACCTCCTGATTGTGAGGCAAGAGCTCCACCTCTAGGCCACCACATCATTCTGGCGAACACAAAGCTATATTCTGGAAAAAAAAATTCCATATCCATGTTCTTAATAAAATGTTCCCCTAAAAAAAAAAAAAAAGCTAGGAGTCCCTGTAATTTTGCTGCAAACAGGAACCACAACAAAACAACTTTGTTGGCCTTTTAGCTCTTTGAAAAATATACAGGTATAACCTACTAAGGAATAGAATCAGTCAGTTATGTGAAATGTCTCATATTGCCAGAAAACAGATTTAGTTACAACAAACAAATCTTTGAAAAGTATTAGGTGTTTGCCAGGGATGGGTTTCTACCGGTTTGCACCGGTTCACCCGAACCGGTTGTTAAGGTTGGGCCAGTTCTAGCGAACTGGTTCAGTAGGTTTGTGTAAAAAAATATTGGGGGTTTTTTTGGGCCCTACTGCCCAAATGTTATAGCTACCTTTATTCACTCTGTTTGCAGCACAGCTGATTGGTGTGGCAATGCGCCTCAGCTGTTTTTCCTCCTAGGGACTGCTACAGGAAGTTTGTTTTCTAAAGTTCTAACTTCACGTGTATGCAGTGAACTGGTAGTTAGATCGGTTGAAACCCAGCCCTGGTGTTTGCTCTATCCACATACAGTTCAGAATTGGGAAAAATAGAAATGGATATTCAGTATTTTTGGAAAGAAGAAGTCTCACCTTGAAACTTTTAGGACATTGTGAGGGAACTATCATGAGGATTTCCCATTGTTACTATCGTCTCCCGTAAAAGAATATTATTTTAATCACACAAATATTCTGACTGCTCTTACTTTTCTACCCTGTTTCCATTCCGCTGCACTTTCCTGGATAGATTAATTTGTCCTGAAACCTGATTTTTGAATGGATCTTTGGTTGAAAAGAGTATTTGAGCATGTGCATTACTCACAAATGTCTTCCGGAAAGAAAAATGTTTCCCTTGATAATTGCATGCCTTTTCCGAAAAAATAATGAAAAATGAATGACTGCTGTTTTTTGAGTTTGAAAACAGCAGCTATCAAGATTCATGTCTCTTTAGCCAAGAAGAAAGGGTGTCCTAAAAATACAGGCAGGGCCTCTTTAGAAGGGGCTTGAGAAGGTCTGGATAAAAGACCTCCTCAAGTCAAGAGGAAGTCAACTTCTTTTCCAAAGCACCAGAGAGAAGGACAAGAAACTGTCAACTAAACAGTTAACAGTATGCTAGCTATTGGCCTTATTTGAAGTAACCAATGAGATGGGATATGGGAGTATTGTTCAAATTGAAGCTCCCGCATTTTTACAACTGTCAAAGGGGAGGTATTATACAGGAATATAAAAAGCCCTCCCATTGATTTCCTTTTGCTCTATGGATGATGGTTAGCAAAGAGCAGGCATGCTCCCTATAACCTATTTCTTGTATATAGAAAGTCAGAACAGCCATTTTAATTGTTTGTCAATAGTTTATTACTAAATAGTTCTTGTTTAACAGCATCTGCTGTCACTCGTGTGTTGGAGAGAGCAATAACAATCACATTGGGCACACCACAATCCGACAGAAACAATGGAAGGAAACTAATCAAGGAGAGAAGCAACTGAGAATGAAGGAGAAATTAAATTAAGAAGAGACTGGACAGCCACTTGTCTGGAACGGTATAGAGTCTCGTGCTTGAGCAAAGGGTTGGACTAGAAGACCTCCAAGGTCCCTTCCGGCTTTATTCTGACACACATTAATTTGTCCTATTGCTCCGCTAGTCTAGTGAAGAGAAGGACCAGGGGAGATAGAATAGCAGTGTTCCGATATTTGAGGGGCTGCCACAGAGAGGAGTGGATCAACCTGTTTTCCAAAGCACCCAAAGGCCAAACAAGGAATAATGGATGGAAACTGATCAAGGAGAGATTCAACTTGGAAATACGGAGAAATTTTCTGACAGTGAGAACAATCAACCGATGGAACAGAAGTTGCCTTCGCAAGTTGTGGAAGCTTCATCCCTGGAGGCTTTCAAGAAGAGACTGGGCTGCCCTTTGTCAGAAATGGCGTAGGATCTGCTTGGGCAGGGGGTTGGACTAGATGACCTACAAGGTCCCTTCCAACTCTGTTAATCTGCATACACATGAACACAGAGCACACACACACACACACACACACTGAATTAAACCTATGGAACAGGCTGGCAGCATAGCACAAATAAAACAAAAAATAAAAGGATGCCGCCATTTTCCCAAGGGATACAATTCTCCGTAAGCTGATTGATGGAAGAAGACCAACCGATAGGCCAATTTACACCTCCTGGCTTGATGTATGAAACGCAAAGGTTCTGAAGCTGTCACTTAAGGTGTGTTGGAATTGGATGAACGGCAACATTCGTCTCCTTTTTCTCTCTGACAGGCCTTCTGTTCTGAAGACCACGGAAGACATGACAGATAAAGAAAACCAGAAGTGACCTTATCATTCGGAGATGGAAATTGTCTGGTGGGGGATAGCTCCACTCTAAAAGGCCAACAGATGGGCTTAAATAGGAGGAGAAGAGCAGTGAATATGCTTATGCGAAGAAGCGATAAATTAAAGACATTTATCACGCTAGGAAAGAAAAATCGCCAAGACCATTATTGTTAAGATGTCCGCCAAATAAAAATTATGCAGAAATCCATCCGGTTTGACATCGTGTTTTTTTCAGATGCGAGCGGTTTCCAGATGCATTGAGATTTGGATGGTGAGGTGAAGAGGAGGAACAAAGCCGCCCAAATATGCCTACCCCAAATTCAGCCATTTTTCCAGGGGGGTGAGATTTTCTGAGCAAAATTATGAGAAATGAATTATTTGCTGATATTTTCTATTTACAATTTAGATTTCTATATGTGTGTGTGTGTGTGTGTGTGTGTGCGTGCGTGTGTGGGCATACCATTTTACAAAAAGGAAAGAAAAAATAACACATATACTGATAGTAATAATAATAATAATACAAAATAATTCTAACCATATTTATAATATTTGCTCGTTTATGTTCCTGTTAACTATATTAGCATACTTGTAATTATAAGCAACATTCATATTGTACTTAAACAAGCTTATGGAGCTTGGTGGCTCAAGTGGTTAGAACAGAGTACTGCAGTACTACAGTTCAGCAGTTTGGCTGATCGAATCCCACTAGGCTCAAGGTTGACTCAGCCTTCCATCCTTCCAAAATCGGTAAAATGAGAACTCAGATTGTTGGGGGCAATATATGCTGACATTGTAAACCGCTTAGAGAGGGTTGCAAGCCCTGATAGGCGGTAT
>JANHJO010002118.1:88743-98945 GCA_032468235.1 Pseudoxyrhopus heterurus | reverse complement strand
ATTAAGCTCTTGGTTGTTGCTAATGCATAAAAAATAAATGAATGCAAGAATGTCATGTACTTCGGCTGTTTGCCACAACTAGGAAAGCTGCTTGTCAGAAAAAAATTGCAGTACTGTACAAGGCTAATATATTTATTGAAAATTAAGAAAGCTTTTCCAGTAAAATATTCATAGTAATTATTCCATTCCTTTCTAGTAATTATTCCTTCCAAGAAGAGAAGAAATCGATTTTTGTTCTCTACAAAATTTATCTAGAGATTTTCCTTTAAACCTTTCTGATTCCTTCATTATTACAATATGTACATATTTAAAATGATAAATTTTAACTTTGCTCTGCCCCTTAGTTAGCCTGAAATAGTAAGATGAAAATATTTTCCTTGATTATGATTATGTTCATGATCATATTCTTGAGTGGCGGGAATATAACTGAAGGACATTTAAAAAACCTGGCAGCGTGACTGTGTGCCCTCATATATCTGCATTCTGTTTTAAATCATAATTGCAAGTGAAATTGTAATCTCAGATAGAAGTGTATCATATAACCTTTCTCATTGTTTGGTAATATTGTTCAATTGTTCTAGTTGTCTTGTATTAAATATGAGATTTTTGTTTCTCTTGTGTCAGCATTATTTTCCAATTTAGAATTTAATCAGAGCTGTTTCTTTTTGTATCAGCATTATTTTAATAGTCAAAATTTAATCACAGTGGCTTCCCTTAAAAATAAAATTAGGCTTTATGCTAATTTAATAGGATATACATTTTAGTTATGCTGAAAACAAAAGGAATCAGTTATAGAATCAGATAAGGGGCCAGTTTGGTGTAGTGGTTAATATATCAGGCTAGAAACTGGGAGATTGTAAATTCTAGTTCTGTAAGTTCTAGTTCTGCCTTAGGCACAAAGCCAGCAGATCTTGAGCAAGTCACTTTCTCTCAGTGCTGGAAAAGAAGCAATGGCAAACCACTGAAAAATCCATGCCAAGAAAACTGCAGGGGCTTGTCCAGACAATCTCTGAGAATCAGCCATGATTGAATGCAAGGAAAAAAATGAAATAGTATTTTGAAAACAATGTTGTTTAATTGGCTAGATGTAATAATGTATCAAAAATAGATGCATAGAAAATTACAAATATTTTTACAAATGGGGTTTTAGGGTTTACTGTTGTTGTTTGGGCCCAAACCAAGCAACTACTTTTAACTATCCTATACAACCAGAAGCTGTATCCAGATTTGATAACTGCAATACAATGCATTTTAGGAGACTGGTGACTCTGCACCTGCTTAAATTGTACAGATCCCATTGTGTGATGTCCAATAATCTGATAACATGGATTTTGAATTAACAAGACAACAGTAAGGAAGTGAACCATTATACCAAAGCAGTGGAACTTGACATGAGCCATTAAAGGTTTTAAAGATAAATCATGTCCCATCCTGAAGGATAAACAAAGAGAAGCAGGGCTCAGCTTAATTCGCTGAGAAAAAGATGTAACAAGTGCTGTTCTTTTCCTGTGGTCCTCTTTTTTAAAAGAAATGAACAAGGAAAGCAGTAATTTATAAAAGTATGAACAATATAAATTAACTCTTCGCTCAATGAAAATAGCAGCCAAAGTTTCATTCAACTTCCTTCAAAAGTTATTTACTTACTTCAAAAATGCCATTAAGGAGGGAGCAATATCTTTCTGTCAAAACTCTACACAATACATTATTAGGTAAACCAAGGCACATTTAAAACTGTGAAGCAGAAGCACAAATATGTGTTTGAAAACTCATGTGTTATAAAGATATTCTCCTGACCGTGAAACTCCATTTCAGTTTTCATATTCAGTTTACAAGAGAAAAAGCTTTGATAAGTTTTCAGAGGTCACAATGTGAGATAAATGTAACCCTCGGCATTCCAAAATTCATGACTATTACTGTACAACATCTCAAAATATAACAAAAACAGAAGCTTTTGGGAGGAGCTGACAAAAGGTTTTGGTATGAGATATCAATATAAACGACAACAATTCTCTCACTTTTATCTGACCCAAGAAAGATGGTGGAACAGCTGGATCAGTGCTTGCAGTTTATTATGGATTGCAGGAGGGCCATTAAAGTGAAAATGTGGGAAATGTGGGAAACTGTTTCTCAGCATATTTTTGGGACTGCTTCTTTTCCATTATATTTGCCCATCCCATCAGGTCTGGCAAAACAGATATGTTGCATGTCCCATTTGCCAAAAAGCTATAACTGGTGGGACCCTGGAGACAAGACTTTCCTGGCTATGGAATGTTTATATTTGTAATAATTATAGTTAAATATATAATACAATAAATATAATTATAATTAATGTTTTAAAAATTTTTAATATTTGAAATTAAGTGTGATTATATTTTTGGAGCTCCAATGAGTGCCATAAGCAGGTAAGCCAGGGTACAAATCTAAATAAATCCAGGAGAAAAAAGCTCATCATATTATTTACACCATAGTAAACTAGCCATATTCTGAATTGTCAGCTAATGTGTCCCAAATGTTGCTAAACCTGAATGCTCAGCAGCCTAAGTCCACTTTTCCTATCAGAAACATTGTTCCTTGGGACTTTGAAAATGTATATTTCAAAAACTGAACATGCTTGGGTAGAACAAATGAATTTCAAAGGACCCGAGCGGATCATTTCTAATTATTGTTTTGAATTGTTTGAGTTGTTTTTCTATAAAAAGAAAATATATCCATTGCCTTGTTCCTTACTCCATTCCCTTAATCTGCATGACTGAATCCTTTTATAAACAGTGAGTTCTTTTGGGTTTTTTTTACTAGATACCTAATATAAATAGAACAATTATAAATAGTGTCACTTGCTATTACATATTGAGAATTAGTGTTTCCCCTAACAACAATACTCCTTGTTATTATTTTTCAGATTATTGATAAGATATGAAAGCTTTCAGATGTGAATATCTGTACAGCTGTTTAAATCTTCTTAATCATTTGCCACAGAAATACCCTTTACTCTCCCAGATACTTTATATTCAGTAAAATTAGGAGCTGAATGCCTTCAGTTATTATATGTTTTGTTTCTCTATAATCTGTGCAGTGAGCTCACTTTTTCCTTAGTACATAGTAGACCATTTGCTGATATTTTTAGTCTTCCTACTTCTGAAAATATTCATTGTAGGAACAGATGCTTCAGGCATCACTTCATAGTATTCTGTTTTGGCATCAAATAACCCATTAGTTTATGTCAAAGATGTAGCTGTTTTTACATGTGATACAATGATTCCTTTGTTGTCACAAACCATTAACTGAATATTGTGTTGATACGTCGCATTCACAGTGTTTCAAGCTTTAGGAAGTAGTTTTGATGGAGATAGCAGTAAACAACCTAATAATGAAGTCGCTTCCCCCTTTCTTTATAAATCTAAATGTGAAGTGATTAGTTTTGATGAAAGAGACGGCTTAACAGATATGGCTTAGACCTTGCAATATTCATCTATCAGATGTTGCTTAAATTCTACTATGACTTCTACCTTTCTGCTAAGTTAACTATTCAAATGCTTAGCTACAGCCACAGCCTGAGTTTGTCATTTTTCTACTACAGTTGGAATCATTATAATTCTCCAGTTTATCTACTTCAGTTTACCATCCTTAGATACCTCTCTGATGTTACAATTGGCTAACGTTTACATATAGGTAGTCCTTGACTTAGGACTGATCACTTAGCAACTGTTTGAACGTCCGACAGAACTACTTGGGGTACTTACGAACAGGATACAAAGTCCCGATGGTTCTCTCCCCCTCCCATGGTCATTTGGACCCTCAGTAATCAGGCTGCATTTACAGTCATTTGCAGTGCCCCCTGTCCTGCAACCATGTTTTTTTTGATGGTTTTGCTGAAAACCAGCACTAATGGTTTTGGGCAGAACCAGCCTCAGGAACTGTGTTCTTTGTTTAACAACAACTGCAGAAAAAAGGTTGTAAAATCAGGTCAGCACCAACCTGGTTTATGATCATCATGAGTTATGATTGTAATGGGCAGGCTCCATTATAGTTGTAACTTGAGGAATGGCTATCTGTCTCTTTCCTCCTCTCTTCTCATACTTTTAAGAGTACTGAATACTTCATATGCACAATCTCAGACGTCTGAACTATTGTTCAAACCTGAACCAATGGCAAGTTACAACTTTGCTTCCATCCTGTAATAGCAAAAAGAAATCTAAAACTTCTTCTTGTAGAGAGAAATAAGAATTGTCTATCCAGGCAACAGAAGCTCGGTGCCTGATCAATAGTTCAAACAGGAAGTAATGGAATTCCTATTATTTCCTTTTTTGTCTTTGGCACCGAGAAAAAAATTGGTGTTCTTTTAGGGGTATTTGTTTATATATATTTTTAAGGGCTGTTTGCTCATAGCTGAGATTTTGTGGTTATTTTAGAACAACCCATTGCTTCATTTTGGGAGAAGGATGAACAATTTATTATTACTACTATTATTGTAAATGTGACGATACCAAATGGTGTTACAATCTAATAAGTTCCTTCTGCCATAGCTCCCTAATGATAGCTGCTATCATTTCAAATGAAAACCCTTTATGGAAAGAAAACTGGAACTCAGAAGATTGTTAATCTTGGTCAGAATTTCTTTCCCTTCATGAATTCTGTCACATTCCCAAATGTAGTCATTAAGAAAATAGCAGTGTCACTCAGGTTTGTCCTTTATAATGCAGATATGTTGCAAAGTTACTTTATAAGACCTGATCTGATCTGAACTGTATCTCCATATTTTGAAGAATGGTTAGGTCAAAATCCTTGTTATTGGAAAAAGGCATTTAGTACTGAGGCAAACATAGTTGTGCTGATACCAAACTGATGAATTACATGTTCTGAGTCATAAAACAAACTCTCAACTTTTTATACCGGCAATACAATGTGGTACTCAAGCATATCAGGGGCATAATTTGCATTGAAACATTTTGATGCAAGTTTTATTATCTTTCCCGTGCCTCCTCTTCTACTGTGAATTCAGTAACTGTGTAAACTGCGTCCTGTATATGTATTCATGATAGTTAGTGGGATTCATTTTTAGGTTTAAACAGGGGAAGTATCAGTAATGAATTAGAAAAATTATGCTTTTAAGGACATCACCTCATATCCCATTGATCTTGTCATAAAGATGTCTGACTAACTATTTTTAAAGGAGGGGTCCTTGACACTCTCTGAGCTTGCTTGTTTTCTTGCAGATGTTTCATTACCCAAACAAGGTAACATAATCAGTCCTATTTTTAAAGGATTTGTGTGGAAATGCCTTTTTGTCATGTCCAGACCATTGTGGTGGCAGCTTAAATTTATCTTTAGCTGTTCCAATCTTAATGTGGTGTTCACAAGAGAGGAATGGTTGGGAAATAAAATGGAACTTAAAGAGGTGGATAAATTGACTTCCTTGCTTAGAGAAAAGACAATATTTACATTTATGACTGCGTGGAAACCCTAGGCTTTTTGCATGAAAATGAAAAACCTTTAACTTGTGGCTTTGTCAAAATACTTTCAAAATACTTTTTACTTGTGATTTTCAGGAAAAAATAGATTTTTCTATTTTTACAATAAAAAAGTTTTTTGTAATCATAGAGTAAGAAGAATTAGTAAAAATGCTTATAATTGCTTGAAAGGAAATTCTATTTCTTTTTATCTTTGCTTTTTTACTTTACTTTTGTCTTTTCTCTGTCTATTTCTTTCTTTGGTTTCTTTATTCTGTATTAGTTTGCATTAGTTTTTAATGTTTTCTTTGACTTTTTGTAACATTTATTAATGAAGTAGAAAAAACAATCTTAACAACACGGTTTTATCTTTCCTCAAGACTCAAGTCTTGTTTTGGACATAATGCATAGAGTTTGTTTGTTGAGATTGGTGCTGATATGGCCAAGAGTTGTGATCTGTCCAGTATATATTGATCACATAGGCTGAGGGCAGGCTCCGTCCCCTCCAGTCGCTTGGAACCACTCTCCACGGCCATTTTATCTAGAGATATGGAAGAGACTGGGCACCTGGCTTCCATAGTGGCACCTGCTTGTGTAAAGTCAGACTGTGAAGTGCAGGACAGGCTTTTTGCCCCTCCTCTTGGTCTGGATGTTGTGAGCCAGTTTGTTTCTGGACACATTTTTATGTCTTTGTTTTACAAGTGGTGGGCCCAACTTCAGAAATAACCTAAGAGCCATGGTGGCGCAGTGATTGGAATGCAGTATTGCAGGCTAATTCACTGCTATCTGCCAGGAGTTCGATTTTGACCAGCTCAAGGTTGACTCAGCTTTCCATCCTTTCTAAGTCAGTAAAATGAGGACCCAGATTGTTGGGGGCAATATACTGACTCTATAAACTGCTTAGTGAGGGCTGTAAAGTACTATGAAGCGGTACATAAGTCTAAGTGCTATTGCTAGTGCTTTTTCTAAGTGACTGTTACAGAGTACCTCTACCAATGATCTTTCATCCGGGCAACTTCAAAATGATATATTCCAGCTCAAGCACCCCAAACATGCCCTTTTCACACATTAGGGGAATGGATGATTGTTATGTTTCTGCTGGAAATTGTCCTTAACTTGTTAAGGTGTTCTTCATTATCACCATAATAATACCTCTTGTTGGCATTTTTACTAAAGTAGAATAGGGTTTGGCAGGCTCTATAAAATAATTGATATTGACATACTCAGTGACTGAAGAAATGCATGTTAATATGGTCATGAGGAATAGCTCTAAATTTGACTGTATGTCTGTCAAAAAGAGCATTTTTTAAGAGAATTTTCTAAATCTGATAAACTAAAATGTTTATCCAAGTATCAAACAGTCATTAGTCCATACACTATATAGAAAGAATTTTGGTATTCATATGTAATTATTACCTGAATTTTCAATAGTAGTGACTTCCTTGGTATAAATTATTTCATAGTACAAATATAAATCATAGATGTGAAAAAAATATCCACCACGGACTCTTTTGGAAGTAAGAGGATGTTATATAGCCATTAAACTTCATAATGGCATAAGTGCTCACATCAAGTCAGGCACACCATACCTTGTTGCCTGCAGTGATTTATAAAGTAATACCTCTTCCCCTTTATCAAGTCAGGCAAGTGAATTTTTCAGCTCTTGCTATAGCATTCTGTAATGTATCCAAAGTAGCATGTTGATTTTCAGAGCAAAAGGCAGACTGAATAGGATATGGTGCCCTATTTTACTTGACTGCCTAATAATTAGTCAGGTTCCCAACTTGTGAGATTCAGCAAGCATGTATCTTTCCTCAAACTCAGAGAAAAATTCTGAAAATAAAATCAGTAACAGGTGTCCTTTTCCCATGCAGTCACCTGATTTTCCTGAAGTGTCATGAGTGACAAAGACTAGCAGATTTTAAATACTTAGGGCTACTCGTGCATGATAACAAATTGAGATAAAATTAAGAATGCAAAATTAAATGAAGGCAACGCCATGGGAACCCAGCAATAAAGGATGTCAGTAGAATATGTTTGTGCTATACTTACGTGTAAATGGGAAAAAGCTCTAAATGTTGCATTCAGGTATCAAGCCATTTCCATTTTCAATGACTATGCTTTCAAAAGTTGCTTCCATGACAGTAATTTGCATTTTTAAAAGCTTGCATTGTAGAAACCTATATGTTAAAAGGTAGAGTAATCTGCATTTAAAAAGCAATTAATGTGCAGAAACAGCTATATCAGGTACTGGAAAGTGTTTCAAAGCTTCATATGTTAGGAGACATTACAAATATAAACTATTGCAGAAAACAAAACAGATTTAAAAAAAATCTCTGACAGACCATAATATCATCCTGTAATTTATTACAAATAATAAATTTAAACAGACATCCACTCATCCATAAATCACTTCCATTCAGGATTAAGACTTCAGTGAGCAATAACTGCTGGTGAGGAATTTACTGATAAATGTGTATATTTGTATTTGGAAGGTTCAGATTTTAAAAACATCATTTTGACTGATGTTTATCTTTCTGCAGAAAACTAAGTTGGTACACTGATACCCTACGGTTCTTCTGAATTTCAGTACAAATTAAACCTTTGCTGTTGATGTCTGTGGAGATTTTCAGTCATCCAGGTCAAGGTTGTCCCAAAAGTGCTTTTTCAAGAGGCAACTGGACTTTCTTGTTTTTCTTTGAAGACATTTCCCTTTTCACCTAAGAAGCTTCTTCAGCTCTGACTGGGTGGTGGGGAATGGAAGGATTTATATTCCTTGCAGACAGCTGGTCATTTGCATCCTTTTAGCCAGTCGTTAAGATCACTTGGTGCTTCTTGGATGAGAAGCCAAAGATCTTCAAAGAAAAAACAGAAAGTCCAGTTGCCTCTTGGAAAAAGCAGCTTTGGGACAATCATGACCTGGATGACTGAGAATCGCCATAGACAAGGAGTGGGTGTTGCCCCAAATTGCTAGCAAATTGTAATGTTTTATGAGGTGGAGTAGATGATTAAAGACAGTCTAAATCAAATCTAACCTACGAGGAGGAGGAGCATGATCAAAGGCAGTCTAAATGGAATCTAATCTACACTAATCTCATTTGCATCCTGAACCCATCCATTCTACCCTGTATCATTTGATCATCTGTTGTGGCGCAGCGGTTAGAATGCAGTATTGCAGGCTAACTCTGCGTTCCCACTCTCAGGAGTTCGATCCTGACCCGGCTCAAGGTTGACTCGGCCTTCCATCCTTCCGAGGTTGGTAAAATGAGGACCCAGATTGTTGGGGGGCCATACGCTGACTCTTTAAACCACTTAGAGAGGGTTGTAAAGCACTATGAAGTGGTACATAAGCCTAAGCGCTATTGCTATTGGACAGCACCCCATCCAATAAAGAGACACAAAGAGGCTTGATGTCCATTCAAAAGAAAAATGGATCATCTCTTTTTCATACCCAGTTTATACATCACTGGTGTTTCCCTGAATTGATGTCCATTTGGTTTCAGTAGTATGTAAATAATAGACTTGTTGCAATACTTTGGATCTCATATTTTAAAGGTGCTTCAGGGCATGCAGGAGCCACAGGTAGCAATCTGCCTAGCCTTCTTAAAATGCTCGTGTCTTTTCCAAAGATGGCAAAGAGGCAGGTGCTTTAAGGCAGGTGCTTTAAGGCAGGTGTTATATATATATATATCTCTTCCTGTGTGTTTCATGGCGCCTTGGGAGACTCGGCTCCAAAGGGCTGCACTGCCGTAGTAAATCCACTTAATAATGGCTTTTAGCAAATCCAGCAGGTTTCCATGGCATCATATAACACCACTGCCGGTACCGTCAAGAAGGTGTGTTGCTCGTGTGAGAATAGTCCACGATGTGTCCATCCCACATGATCTGAACAGGGTGGCCTTTCCTCCCCAGGGAAGAAGCCACCGCTCCTGCTTAGGGGTCTGCTTCTCCTTGCCCTTGGGTGATGGGCTGACCATTTGTTCTTCCCCGAAGACCCAATGTGACCAAATTATGCCGCGCAAGAAGGATTGATAGTATTGTAAAATTACACCACTGCCAGGAAAATGAATGAGCCCCGTAATAGCGGTCTGCTCTTCCACCGATTAATAATTAAGTACCTGGCTGCAGGCCTGTCATCTTAATGAGACAACTCCTTCAGCTCTGAAGTGCCAAATGCATGAGCGTTATTTACACCCTTGCTCTTGACAAGGTTTCTAAATTAGCTTACAACACTGGAAGAATCAGTCAAGTAAGCCTGGTGGGACAGGACAGCAAAACCAAGCCACTCTCTCTTTCTTCCCAAAATCACCCAGGAAAACCCTTGGGGTTTCTACGGTTACCGCTGCTATTGTGGACATCTCCCTGGCTAAAGTAGCCCATGTAATGAAATGGGGTTGTGAGAATTACCTTGGGAGATATGAGAAAGAGACACAGCCTAGATAAGAGAAAATTGAATCCAGAGGAAGGACGGGGGGTGGAAAAACACCTCAGAAGGCACCTTCCCTAGTTCTTTGGAAAGGAAAGGAAAGGGAAGGGACAAGATCTTTCATTCTGTTACTGTTAACAACAAAGTTAGTGTTGGTATTTACGCATTTGGTTTTCTGCCTGCACTACTTTGGAGGGCTGACATATGGTGAGATGGAGGGCACACCTTCTAAAGGGGGATTCAGATCTGGAAAACCATCAGGTGGGATAATATTTGTCAATACTAGCAGTAATACAGGGAGGAGGAGGAGGAGGAGATGGAGGAGGAGG
>JANHJO010002118.1:36544-50727 GCA_032468235.1 Pseudoxyrhopus heterurus | reverse complement strand
GAGACAGTGATTGCCCCACTGTCACCAAGAGGAGGGGAAAGAAGATGAGCAGAAGGAGGACTCCACAACTTGAGTCAAACATAAATAAATATCTGGGCAAAGCCAGGTAATAAGCTAGTGACTGACATAACTGTTTCCATCCTAGTTACCTTTTTTTACAAATTCATTCTGTGAGTTATCTGATTCTTTCTCCAAACTGTTAATTCTCTCTCTTTATCTGAAAAATAAATGCACTTCAGCAAGTTACATAGTAGTTCTGAGTGTACAACATGAAATTGTCAAAACAGTGCAGTAAAATGTAGTTATGTAACGTTAACCATCTTGATAGCAAGAACATTAAATATTTTTTCAGAAAACATATTAGTGAAAATGAATGGAGCTTTAAGTCGATAAGAAAAAATAGATGCATTCATTGAAGCAAGGTAAATCTAGGAATAAAAGATCCACAAAAACATGATTGTTTATAAGCAATCTGTAATTTTCTGTAAATTCTTTACTTGATCTACCTTGAGTTTTCAATCAGAATATTTTAAAGCTAGAACGTGATTCATATAACCTATGGCTAAAACTTCTGTCTGAAGCATTCCTTTCTGTACCTTACCATATTTTTATCACATTGCTTGTTTTTCTTTTACACTGGAATATTTCCAGTCTCTTTAGTTGCACTAGTCACAGGTGAGCAAATGGTTCCAGTGCTTGCAAATTGAACTTCGAGCATTTTTTTCACAAGGTTCTCTCACAAATTGAATCCTGAAAGATTAAGTGTTAATATTTGCTTGGCAACAATAGCACCACCATTAGAAACTTCTTTATTGATGATTGAAACCTTGAAATATATTAAAACTGTGAATAAGTTTCTAGAAGGCAGTATTTTCAATATTAAGCAAAAATCAAGAACGTGGAGCATAACCTCAAACTGACAAGTCCAAAAGTAATGTTGGAAAGCATTACTTCACAAGAAACAGTAGTGGAAACTTGGAACCAACTTCCAGCGAAGGTAGTGGGTCAATCTTCAGTAACTGAGTTTAAACGTGCTTGGGATAAACACATGTCCATCATCTAACAAAAATAAAAAATAAAGTAATAAATAATAAATTAATATATAAATAAAGTAAAAAGAAAACAAAAACTACAAGAAAAAAACTCAAAGCTTTACATTATCAAACAGAAGACATAAAAATGTGAGCTTAAATCTTTATAATAGTTAATATGGAGAATGTAGAACTGACAGGCTGGGCATTCTAATAAAATCCTTTGTCAGCATCATGTAGCTAGTTTTTGATAACTCACAGATTTTTGCCTCCTTTGAATTCTCACCCTCCTACATCCCTAGTTATTTTATTTTGGTCAATGTATGGTAGATCAGGCTGTTTGACCTATGCTGACTAACATTTCACTGCTGGTTTTCTTATACTGTCAATTAAGCTCTAGTACCCATCAGAACAGAGAAGAAACATAGAACTAAGCTTTTCAAGGAAGTAACAAACTGGTATATTCTTGTGAACAAGGATCTCCCATTTTGGTATTGATTCAGAGTGACTCCCAATAAGGCCACTTATTTTGTCTTACCTATGGAGTAGAATCTTGGTGAACAAGATTGGTGAGCAAAATTTTTATTTTTTTCTTGTCAAGAAAAGAAAAGTTCCTCAACTTGATATATATTTTTAAAAGCAATATGAAGAATTCCTTCCAATCAACTTTATCTCAGATACCTGGTAGATCCAGCAGATATCTCAACTTCTTTTGACATACTGTTCACCTAGTGATCATCCTTAATTCCCAAATATGTGGTAACAACCTCTTCAACTCATTTCCGCCAAGCCTATCCAACAACAGAGGTTATAGAAGATTTCTCTCATTGTGTATTTGGTGACTCCCATGTTTAGACTGTGAATAGATCAGGTAAGAATTCAGTTGGATATTTAAGGAATAATCCTTGATTATTTGTGGGCCCTTGTGAAAATCGGTGGGTAGGCAGATGGTGCCATCTTTTTAGCTTCTTGGTTCCATTTAGTGTTATTTAATCTTGTAGTTAAAATGTTGTTATAATTAGGGAAACAATACTAATACTGAATAGCATTACAACTTTGAAGCCAAAAAGTATTTAAAAAAATCTTTACTCTTTGACAGCAGCTGGGAGCACAGTATACTTCTAATGTTTATTGGGAATAATGAAACAAGAAAAGGAGTACCAGTAATTTTTCTTGATGTAGATTACCATTCATGTGACCTGATTATTAGGCATTTTGCCCATCAATCTCCATTTCCATTAGGAACAAAAATTAACAGTGTTTTAAAATTGATTTGTGTACTGATTAGCAGAGTTTAAAGGAATTTGGAACCTAAGTAGGAAACAAGCATTGCAACACCGTGTAAAGTCTTCCCAATTCTATAGATACCTGGCAAGAGCAATTTCAAAAGCAACTACATGGGAGTTTGCCAACATCAAAGACATTATTAGTAAAGAGCAGGTCAGCTAAGCAGCTGATTGTAAAAGAAAATGCATTTGACATTTTGCTTTCTCCTCCTCAACTATCATCATAGCATACGATTTCTGTGGATACAGTTGACAGCTTATTGCTGTGCTGGTATCACAGCCCTGTCAGCATTGGATCTGTTAGCTGACTTTGATGCTTATGGAAACTATCTTCTACAAGGAGAATCTGTACTGAGACTATAAACAAACATCTCCAGCAACAGAAATAAACCAAACTAAAATCCCATTATTAGATCAAAGAGAGTCTAATTTTTTTTGTTCATTTTGCACAGCCGTTAAAATCTCCTACAGCTCTAAGGGATTTTTTTTTTTAAAAAACCATCATAAAAATAGTATAATAAAGCTAGAAATGTATTCAACAGCATGGTGAAAGCAGCCCACCTTTAAAATTTAGCCTCTAATTTCAGTAGAGATAAAGTGCTTTGTTTAATTTAACACAGGCTTCATCTAATACATATTTCTGAATGGCCCCTCCATTGTTTTGTGTTGCGAAGGTGGTAATACCATGGCAGTTCAGCACAGTTATAATCCCACTGACTCAGCAAGGAATGAATGACTCATTTCCTAAAACAGATTTTCAGGAAGGTAAAATGACTTTCTATTTGATGTTCTCATTTTCTCATTCCATGCCCATTAAGAAATGTTGGTTTCCAAGACAAGGCAATAAAATTGCAAATCTCAGATCAGCTTGCTGGGAAACTGTAGAATTCTGCAAGACAGAGTTGGACAATGTAGATTCACTGGGCATGCTCAAAACACAGTTATCATAGTCTGGGCATCACATAGGAAATTGCAGCTAAACAGAATGCAGCAGCCAAGTGAAATTATATACCTGTTATAATTGCAGTAAAGCATCTGCAATGATTGCCAATTAGGTGTTAAATTAAGATCCAGACTTTATTTTGGCGTACATATATACAGGCAATCCTGTACAAGTTATGAATGACATTTTTTTAAATCTACCTTTAAGTTGAATTTGTGGATAAATTGGAACAAGTACATATGGTTCTTATTCAGTCAGTGTTAGTCTACTGTCTTAATATGTAGTATACATTTTAGCTTGAAATAAGCGTCAAGGGAGGTTTGTACAGAGTTTTTCTTTTTCTCATCATAAATGGCTTTCTAGCAGCTGAGGACCTTGATAACTGTAACGTGAACTTAGTCAAACCTCTTTGTATTAGAATCTTGGTCCTCTAATTTTGTCATTCTTTCCTCAGTGAAATGGAAGACTTCAACTAACTCTGTTGTCAAAAACTTTTTTTGCTATGGAGTTTTTAGGTGCCAGTCTTCTTCCTCAAATGCTATTGTCTGTTGCTTTGATAGCCTTAGTATTTCTACTTTACTTTTAATTGTGATTGTTTTCTTTTTCTTTGATATGTCACCAGCACTTGCATTGGATTTATGCTTTGGAGGGATGGTTATGAGAATAAATATGAGAAATTAATTAAGCAAAATTGTTCATTCAACACAGTGTTAACAGCAATGTGATCCAATTTAAAATGGTACATAGTGTTCTCCTTTCTTGAGTCAATGAACCACTGAAGCTACACAATTTTTTCATCAGTGTCACATTGTAGTGTGTGTGTTGTTATTAGGAACCATTGTATTTAACTCAATTTTTTTTAATACAAAAGGCTTTATGGCAGTCCGTTCAAAAGTACAAGTTACTAGTAAGTTGGACCTTCTTAACTTAGGGATTGGATATAAGTTTGTTTTGAAAGTTTGTGCATCTATCGGCTATAAAAAGTTAATGTGGGAGAGTCTGAATAAGACAAAGTTGTTAATTCTGGGAAAGGCTGTTCAGAGTTTTGGAGATAAACTTGATCTAAATGGGGTCATACACCTGTATAAATCAAGCTTACAGTTTATGGGGAACTCCTTGATCCAACATTCATACTAGAAAGCCATATTATATTGGTAGGCGTTGCAGCTTTTATCAGCTTCAGTTTGAAGAAGGATGTGCACTTTGGACTTCTAGTCTTGATTACTGCAAATCCTTATAAAAAATGTCCAGAGAAGAGACACCCACTAAGACAGAGGTCCCCAATCTCCTGTTTGGAACCAGGATGCGCAAGTATCAGGCAAGCATGCGTGTGCATGCAGGTCCAATCACATGAGCAGTAGGCAAGCACATATGCAGGTCCATTTGTATGAGCAGCTTGCACTCACACATGAAGCCTCCACTCACATAGAACCTCCCCTCTTTTCCTGCCCCAAGTCGGAAAGGTTGGGGTCCACTGCTCTAAGAGATATCAATGGAGTATGGGAAGCTTTGATCTTTCTAATCTTATCATTGAACCCTTCGCCACTACCCTGCTTTCAGTTAGCTTGTCATTGTTGCCCATAATATTTCTTGCTGCCACCACCCATCTTCCTAGAGAAAGGAAATATTCTTTCCCCTGGTTTCTCCTTTTTTCACACTGGATTGTGAAAAACATGCAACTTTCGCAGCCTGATCCTTTACACATACATAAAATGGCTCAGTAATCATTATGGTGATAGTAATGCCAATAAATGAAGAAAAATGAACATTTTTGCATGTATTTATAGTAGCATTGAGGCATAGGACCAAAGGTTGACAACCTTGTATCTTTTCAGGAGATGAAAACAAAGCATCCATTTTGTTATTTAGAAATAACTTTGCTGCCCAAGACAGTTACAATTGGATGGAATGATGCATTTCGTTGATGAGATCACTTTAATCATAAGACTCTGATTAAATGCTATAGGGAGATCCACTTGATTGGGAGCTGAGATTCAAATAGCTTAGAATGGACAATAAACTTTTAATAGAAATAGCTGGCATATATATCCAAAATATCATAACGTCAAACCATCCTAGCATATTAAAACAATCAAACAAACAAAATATGGCTTCAAAATCTTATTTTATCTCAAGAGAAGTGACTTATCCTGGTTTGCTTCTCCAACTGCCTTTTCAGACCAATCCCTAACTTCCATAGATTGCAATCTTCAACTGAATCTTTAAGTGCACTTCCTCTTAGATTTTAGCATCAATTTCAGTGTTTTATCCCATTTCCAGATCAGGGACATGTAGCTCTGACTTTTATTAATCTGGGTTTCTTACTCCTCCCTGCTTAAGTAGCCTTTTCTTTGTTCCTTGAAAATATTCTCCAGTTCAGCACCTTTCTTCAGATCATAGATGGGTAGCTTCATTGGCATTATGTTTCCCAGGGAGATCTGATCTTTAGAGTTCCTGCTTAGCATTGCTTAGCTACCTGTTCCTTCTGAAACTGGTTACCAAAACCATATGGCTATTTCTAATCCTCATCTGGCCTACATCTTCCACCACTACGTTGGATGGAGATACACACACACACACACACACTGTCTGGTGATAGGCTGGTGTGATATGGCCTATTGAAATTGAGATGAGAAGGGATAGAGTTACTCATTCAATATAGCACTCCTTCTGAAGTGTCTCTTGAAGAAAGTATGGAAACTATTAGTAACCTAGACATGCTTCTACTGAGTGATAAGTAATGCTTCCATAGCTTGATTGGTTACCAGTTATTTTACAAGCTCAAGTTAAGGGTTAGGTTTGGTTATAAGGCTAAGAATAGACAACCTTAATTGATGTTCCAGGAGAGTCTAAATCTGTATAGATAATAACATTCTGAATGGGGAACATTTTGGAGATATCCCGATGGATTGACTTAACATGAGTAGCAAATTCTGACTTTTTCATGGTGCAGGCCAGGCAAAAGAAAAACATGCCATTGGAGCTTAGGTTGTAGTTACCTCATTATAATTTAAGAAGTTGCTTAACATTTCTTTTGATTCAGGTCTTTTAGGAGTCTTAGGTAAAGATGGTTAAGATATGAGATGGCCAGGTTCAAGGTCATCCCTTAGCACTGGAATTCCACCAGGTGATGACTTTCAGGCACTCTCTCTCAGCCCAACTTAACTCACAGGGTGATTGTTGTAGGAGAAAATGGGGACAGGAGGTGGGTATAAAATGTATACTTAACCTGAAAGAAAAGGCAGGATGTAAAGAAATAATAGGAAATAATTAAAAGTTGCCTATAGACTTGCCTAGTTGGTGCTTGTGGTCAGTGAAATACAGCATGAATAAGGCATGGATAAACAGCAGTATAACAGATAATCTGTGGGTTTACAATTGCAATTTCTTTGGTTGTTGCTGAAAATTTGAAAAGAAGAGAAAAGGGGAATTGATTTGCCTCTCTCAAGGGCAGATTTTCAGGTCCCTGCATTTATTCCGTCTGTTGTCTTGGTGAGCCAAATGCAAATAAGATATCAGCAGTTCAGTTCCTTTGCACAGTCCAGTGCTATCGAAGGAGAAGGCTCTTCCATTCCCACAGAAATCACTTTGCAAATGCAGTAACCAAAAAATAAAAGTTTTGACAGTTTTGAGGGACGAAAAGGTAAAATCAAGACAGTGTTTATTTAAATGAAGCTCAATGGGATCAATTTCTTTTTCTTTCTAAAAAAAGAAATGATCTATGCCACAACAATCCCCAGTAAGTAATACGATGTAAGTTTTAAAGAATGAGCAACAATAGATTTTATCCAGACATTCAAATGGGCAGATTTAGCAGCACACAAAAAATCAAAGTCATAAATAGCAATAAACTATGAAATCAGCAACATCTATTACTAATAAAAGTCTGAGGAAACAAAATGATATGCTCATGAAATCCCCACCATGCCTGATAAGAGGCATTGCTTCAAGATGACTGATCACATAAGAGTTAATATAGTTGTTTTAACTTTCAGCTTGTTATATTTTCACTTTATATATCACATGAGCAAACTGACATTCATTTTTTGCCCTTACAAATCCTTTCCCAAAGGTGGACCCTGACAGCTTGTACATATTATGTTATATCACATACATGAACTCCATTTGTAAGGGTTTTAGTCTAAAAGATAATTCACAGCAAAGTGTGGGATTGCATGCCAATTTAATAATGACTTTTAGTTTTTATAATAGAATGAAATCCTTTGATACTGATCACGTACTGTTTGTTTATCAATAATATTGTTATATAAAATGTAATTTTATCAAGTGGGATCAATTGCTTTAACTCTACAAATACGTACTTGTTTGTCGCAAGTTAATATGAATGTGACCTGTCCTTATATGGTGACTTAGTTGCCTCATGAATATTTTAGACCAGATTTCCTATTATAGTCCCTTTGGTGTTTAGATAGCTAGAAACTGTGGAAATTAGAGACTCATCATATCTGAAGGAACTAGGCTGGAGAAGATTGTTTGAGACACGCGATATAATGTTTTTAGTGGTTATTTAAATCTGAGCAGAATTGGGTTGCAACAAAATTCAACATCTATTAAAATATGGTAGATGCCAAATGATTCTGAGAATTGATAGTTTAACTGGCAAAAGAAAATATAATCTTCTCCCTCCCAAAATGAAATTATATTTTAAAAGTTTTTTTTTTAAATGATAACTATCTCTTATTAGCAATGTACTACCAGGCATATGCATTCAAATGAAGAAATATTATTTAATATACTTTTCCTATTTCACCATTGGAAAACAATGCATTTATTTTCCAGCAACAGGAAAAAATGGAAAAATAGGTAATATTTATTGTATCCCCAACAATCTTTATCATGTACTTAATATTTAATTTTGTAGGAAGTTAGAAAACTGTAGGCATTCTATGGACAATCCACACAGAGGAAGTGATTAATGTTGTATATACTGTTTATATCAACAGTTATACCAGTATCTCACATTCAGAAATTCAAAGATTCAGCATTGTTTTAAGAATTTGCAGCAACAAATGGGTTCTTGAAATATTCTCCTGGCCATTTCTGACTCTTCTCATTATGCACATGAGCTTCTGAGCACATTACCATAGCACAGCTGAGGTACAGAATCTCCTGAGATACGGGAAAGTTCTATTTGCATCAGAGTTAATATGAATATAAAATGTGGTATAGACTTTGCTATGCATGGCAACATAAGGAATTGGGGGAAGGAGTTCGTAGACTTAATACTCGGGTTTAAAAACCTGAGCTTAATATTATAAAAGTCAAATGATACTGACATTTTATGTCTGCCTTATTTCATAGAGACTGAAGGAGGTATACCTTAATTAAAATATTAACAGGCCCTCAGTAATTTCATAAGTGTTGTCCTCCAGGATAGCTCTGTAGATAAACATTTCATTGCATTCAACATGTGGATGGATGGATAGATGGAAAGAAGGGAGGGAGGGAGGTATATTGCTGTAGTTCCAACAAGTTTGAGTTAGCTTGCAATGATCACTTAAATGGATACATTTTATACCTGTTTTTAGGAAGCAGTGGTTGCCATAGATGTGGTTGCCACTGATGACTTCTTTTCGGATTTTTTTTTCAACTTACTAACAGAACAGAATACCAGAGTTGGAAGGGACCTTGGAGGTCTTCTAGCCCAACCCCCTGCTCAAGTAGGAGACCCTGTACCATTTCGGACAAAAGACTGTCCAGTTTCTTTTTAAAAGCCTCCAGTGATGGAGTACCCACAACTTCTGAAGGCAAGGTATTTCGCTGGTTTATTGTTCTTACTGCCCAAAAAATTTGGAAAATAGTTTAACCCCCTCTTCTTTGTGGCAATATTGGAACACTGCTATCATGTTGCCCCATGTCTTTCTTTCCATTAGATTAGACATACCTAATTCCTGCAATCGTTCTTCATATATTTTAGCCTCCAGCCCCCTAATCATCTTTGTTGCTCTTCTCTGCACTCTTTCCAGATTCTCAACATCTTTTTTATATTGTGGTGACCAAACCTGGATGCAATATTCCAAGTGTGGTCTTACCAAGGCCTTATAAAGTAGTACTAATACTTCATGTGATCTTGATTCTATCTATTAATGCAGCCTAGGGTTGCACTGACCTTTTTTAGCAGCTGCAGAACACTGCTGGCTCATATTTAAGTGACTGTCCACAAGGACTCCAAGATCCCTCTTGCAGTTATTGTCATTGAGCTAAGTTTCACCTAATCTGTATCTGTACATTTGATTTTTCTTACCTAAATGTAAAACCTTACTTTTTCTTTACATTGAATTTCATTTTGATAGATAGGACTCAGTGCTATCTGTTGAGATCTATTTCAATCTTGAGTTTTTCTTCTGGCTATTCCTGCCAGCTTGGTGTCATCTGCAAATCTGATGACTTCCCCTTCCATTCTCTTATCTACATTGTTTATGGAGATATTGAAGAGTACTGGTCCTAAAACAGAACCTTTGGGTACCCCACTGCTTACATCCATGTAGATGTAGTTCCATTAAGGAATACACATTGAGTGCAGTTTGTCTTTGGAAGATAGAATTCAATGATTCTGAGATCACCTCTGCCACCTCCTTCAGAATTCTGGAATGTAATCCATCAGGTCCTGGTGATTTGAACCCATCTAGAGTGGACAAGTGTTATCTTAACATTTTCTTGCCTATTTTAATTTGAATTTCTAATTGTCTTTAATGGTTATGTTTTTGGTAGATTGGGCTGTTTTTTCCTTTTGTGTGAAGACAGATGCAAAGAATGAATTAAGCAGCTCTGCTTTCTCCCTGCTGCCCGTCACTTCCTTGAATTCTTTCTAGAAATGTTTCATATGAACCTGATTAAAAATAAGTATTGCAAATTGAATAGGATTTGTGAATGGTGTGTTTATGTATGGGAGATCGTCTCTCTTATTAACTATTTATTGCCATTATTATAGGTGAAGGAAAGTGATATACAGTCAAACCTTGGTTCGAGCCTGCAATCCGTTCCCAGACTGCAGGTGTGAACCAGAATGGTCGCCTTCTGAAGCGACCCTCACTGTTGCATGCGCAGACATTCTGTGCATGCGCAGAAGGGAAAATGGTGCAGAAAGGAATCTTTCCACGCCATTTTTTTGTTCGCCAACCAAGTTTTGAATCGGCTGCTTTTTTGGTCGTGTTCTGAATTGGTCATGAACAGAAGCATTTACGAACCGAGGTTCCATTGTAGTCTATTTCTTTTGGTTTCATTTTCTCTGGATGTTTTTCCTTTCTAGTTGTACAACTAATTCAGATATTTATCAAGAATATTAGTGGAATTGAGGGAAATGGAACTTTTGGAAAAGGTCTGTGTTCATTCAAGTAGCATCTCAAATGTTTCTGGCATGAATTCAAGGTAAAGGTCCTAGTCTTAAAAAATATTTTTTTGTTTATAGTATTTTATATTTATATATAAATATTTTGAAAACAGTGTATTGTCCAGGCATTTCATTTTACCAAAAAAGCAACAAATAATGATAATATTAATATACACAGTAATTATATCAATATTAATAGTTATATTAGCATATTTATGATCATGTTCATTAAACTAGTGTACTTATAGTCATAGACAACATTCATCTTTTACATGCACTTAAGAATAATCTTTCTTAGATTATTTTAGATTGAGGATTATCTTCTCAAGTGCTTGTCCCAAATATAACTCCTTGGAATTAAAGTCACACTCTTAATGATTTCTTATGAATGTAAATGTACACTTTACAATTATAATTAAATAACAGTCCGATTAAAGAAAACCCTTCCCGGCTAATTATGATTACTCCAAGACAAAAAATACACTTAAATAAACAGTAGATTTCGTTTTGTTGAACATCTTGGCCCCAATTATTTGTTCAGAGTGCTGTTCCAGCATGCCATTCCACTCTGAAGCTCCTGGGTGAATCTCAATGTCCCATTCATTTGATGGAGACTTTCAATCACTTTGGAGTTTAACAGATTCTCCTCCCAATTACAGGAACTTTTTAATTTTAAACAACACAATCAAGATCACTGACCTGGTGTACCCAGGAAAGAAATGATAAGGTCTTTTACGTGGCAGTGCAATGGATTCTGTAGTAATCTCTTTTTTCCATTAATTTATTTACTTATTCAATTTCTATAGCTGCCCATCTCAATCAAGAGGATCTGTGCATAGAATAATCACAAAACAATCAAAACCAGCCACAACATAGTACATTAAATATATATGGCAATCAAGAAAAATGTCATCCTGTGTATCATATATGTCAGTATTCAAGAGAAAAATTAGGATTGCCAGAATCCAACAAAACAAAAGATCAGCCTAGCTAAGTATTGCTCAGGTTTCCATCTTAGGGCAATCATTAGTAGTTTGTTTATACTTGTTTATAGCAGCCATATAACTTAAGACAAGTGGCACATAGAGGCCTCAAGATTTGTTCAACTATTAATCAATGCTAGCCTTGTATGTCAGATTTTATCCATACACAAAAGCAACAGCATTAATAATCAGATATAGTGGTGAGTTCATTGGTATTGTGCTTGGAATGTTGGTTATTGCTGATGAGAAAATAGTTTTTCATGAAATTTAACTACCGGTAAGTGCAAAATTCCAATAATCTACTGTTAAATTAGAATAGTAATAAATTCTTTATTCTAATGTTAAGAGATCACATAACTTGATGATTGTTTTATTACAGTATCTAGTAAATAAATAATAATTGTTATAATCTATAAGAAATCATTTATATGCAGTAACACCGAATCCAAATATTTCTATGTAAACTAGCAGTAGCCTATCAATAAAACAGCAGGAAATCCATAACAAATGCCCTGAACATAATATGTATTCACTACAATGGCTTCATTTAATGCAGCGTATAGAATTTAATGCAATAAATTGTTCAGATTGGCTACATTTGAATCTGACCTTCCCTTTGAAGTATTTATTACAATTTTTTTTCCTCTTTTTCTCCCCAAATTCTGTTTTTAAAAGTCTGTCAGGTTTCTTTGCCATGCAGTTCCTTGAAATGGATTTTCTACAACTGTCAATGACTTGAATCAAACCCATAGATGGTACATCATAGTTTGGACAGACAACAATTCCCCATTAGAAACCAAGACTCAATGTGAATTCTCTGAAGGCCTCTTTCTACCCCCGTAGTCTGACATACAGTCCCTTTTACAACCTTGCCTTGTCATGTTTTAACAGCTATAAATAGAGAAGAGAGGCAGATAAAGGAAGAGGAAGCATGAAAGGGGTCTGATTCTCTGTATTTAGAGTGTCTTTGAATTGTCCCTTGTAGAGTCAGTATGACATGAAGTCAACATAGCCCTCCTTCTGGCTTGTATTTAAGAATTGGTATTTAGGAAGCATGCATGGTTAAAAGTAAATCATAAGAACCCATCACAGCACATTAATCTGGAAGAAAGTCTTAAACAACAAGAGCACTGATGCTGACATTCTCTAGGATGATTGCCTATTTTCTCCTTATAAATACAGGTGGTCTTCAGCTTACAAATGGGCCCTTAGCAACCTTTCAAAGTTACAACTTACCTGAAAAACTTATAACTCAGATCTGAAGTTCCGAAGGTTGTCCCTTGTTCACTGGTCTCCACTTTGGACACCTTGCAGCACGCTGCATTTACAGTGGCTTGCAGCATCCCAGGGTCATTTGAGCACATTTTACAACAGTTTATTACTCTAAGAACATAAAATGTACTTTCTGTATATTATAAATATTGTATAGGAAAATTAACATATTTTTATCTTTTTAAAGTTGGTTGGGTTTTATGAGCAATGCGATAAATTGACCAATTCTTTAAAAATTATCTGATTATATTATTTTCCAGGCCTTTTTTTCTTTTGTAATTAGGAACACTATTAATTTTAATGTTGCATTATATCGCTATTCTATTCTGTTTGATATACCAGTAATAGGATTCTATTGAACTACCAACTCGAAAAGGAATATATGCAAAATATTACTATGTAGTTTGTATATTTACTGAGTGTTTTTATTTGTTCTGGTCTCTGGTCTAAGACTATAATAAACTGAATTGAATTACTATGTAGTTTTTATTATTATTGGATTATAATAAGATTAAGAATTGAAAATAGAAATCAGGATCCAACAAAAAACAGTTTAAAAACTGCCTTTAACAACCATTTAAAGAAAAACTTTAATAAATAGCAAAGGAACAACAGATGTAGATATTCAGCTATCCTTTATCATGCTATGCTTTGTGCTATGATATTTATTTGACAGGAAGCGTAGTTTTATCTGACATTATGAGGCACAAATAATTGCAAAATGGTTCCTGAAAAGTTCAGATGTCTCTGAAAGTTAGTCAAGATTAGCAGATCCTCAGGAGCAGGTGGGCTGTCTGTTTAGTTTAATCCTGTATCTAACACCTAAACAACTTCTTGCCTTCTTTGGTTCCTTCCATTTTCAGATTTCTTTTTTCCTCCTTCTCTTCCTCCTCATTTTATATCTGCCTTTTTCTTTCCTCCAGCTCAGTTCCTATCCCTTCTCCATCTCCATCCAGTTGTGAATTTCTCCCTTTTACCTCCATTCTTCACACCCTTGTGTGATGCACAAGCATAACTCCTCTTTGCTACTCACAAGCATGACTTTTCAAATGGCAAAAGAAGCAGAAAAAGATACTACTGGTATAATGAATCCATGAATTAAAATTAATGTCTTAAAGCATTGTCATTTTTAGGCTAAATTAGATACTTTAATATATAGCAAACTAGCTGATTACCCGGCCTTGCTCAGGTTTTTTTTTTTATTTAAAGGAAGTATACTTGTGCCTGCATGTCCTGTTGGTTGTTGATGTTGTGTGTGTGTGTGTTGCGTGCTTCTGTGTCTCTACTGGGTGTGTTAATGTCCTACCTTGTCTGCTG
>JANHJO010002117.1:124589-135999 GCA_032468235.1 Pseudoxyrhopus heterurus | reverse complement strand
GATTTGATCAGCCAAACTGCTGATCTGCAGTACTGCAGTACTGTGTTCTTACCACTTGAGCCACTGCAGCTCCTTATCATGTTAGGTGGCAGGTGCTTGTCTGTTTGAATTCTAAGGTTGCAAAACACTTCTTCATTTTCTATTATTTTGTCTATTTTGTAGTCCCATCAGTTTTTGTTTGTAATTAAATGATCTTTCTTGCAGATAGAAATAGAATAGCATTTAGACTTATATACTGTTTCACAGTGATTTACAGCCCATTTTAAGCAGTTTACAGAGTTAGCATATTTTCCCCAACAATATGGGTCCTCATTTTACTGACCTTGGAAAGATGGAAGTCTGAGTCAACCTTGAGCTGGTGAGAATTGAACTGCCAAACTGCTGGCAATCAGTAGTGAGCAGAATTAGCCTACAATGCTCCATTCTAACCACTGTGCTACCATGGCTCTTACAATTCACTGTTGTTATTATTATTGTTGTTGTTATTAAATTTATAAGCCAGTCAACTCCATCATAATTCTGGGCAGCAGAATGTCAATACTCTTTTGTCATACTCTGTTACTCAGGTTTCCTGCTTTTACTGGATAATGTACTCTTAACCCCATTCTTGGTGAATCAAATATTGTAATGGTGCTGCATTAAGAATATATGTTCACTATCATGTACTTGCTTATTGTTACACAAACCATTCAGTGAAAAAGTGTTTGAACATTCTACAAAGCCATCTTTGTTAAGGTTTTCCATAGATCCATGAAGCTATGAAAACTGAGAATGCTGCATGTCATAAAAATAATTGAGAAAGGTCATGGTCACATCCCAAGATAGGGAACAATAAAATATACTTTTATATAACATCAGTCATACTGAATTATTGTAGGAGTACTATATGAGGCCTTCAAGAATCCATTGTTTGTGACAGAAAGCCAGAAATTAAAGGTCATGGATTAAAATGAACTAGTCTTTCACTTAAAAGGGTTTTTTTTCCCCTCTGTAAGTTAAAACTGAAGGTTTAAAACTGAAGTGTATCATAAACCTTCTTTTTTAAGCTGACCTATTCAGCACCTTCTGGTTAGACTATTATCCTTTATGGGACTCCTGGAATGCAACCCTTTTACATCAGTGAGTAATCTTTTTATGTATTCAACAGCTCTGTGCAGTTGGCTTTTTCTTTACTCCTCTGAGGTAAATACTGTATTTTGAACAGTATTTGAACAGATTACAGCTAATAAGGAACACAGAAACTCAGAGCAATTATGGCAACCACAATAAAAGTCAGTAGGAGAGACAGCATCAGTAGCATTTTGATTTAGTAAAAGCCTAACATATCAATTAATATTCTGAGCACCTATTTTATCAGATTTAATTTCATCCCAAACATGTTTACTGTGAAGTAGAGTGAAATATCCCCATAACTTTGCATAATTATCCGTACAGATGAATTCCGGGTCGGCTATAATAACATTCAAGGGTAACACCATGTAGAACACCTTGGGGCAATAAAAACAAGAAGTGTCCAAAGCATAAGTGACTATGACTAGTGCCTGTAATATAGGAACAGGCACAATTGACACACAACATAAATTTGTCCAAAGATACCCCCCACCCCAGTCATGGTTCTAACCTGTCCTTTGAGCAGGAGCCAAGAGCGCCTTCAACTGGGCACCAGTTCTGGTGAGGAAGTGCCACCACTTTCAGAATCAAAGATGATGAATCCCAGATATGGGACTCTCAAAACCCATAACCATTTGGTCTTGCCAGGATTGAGACAGAGTATATTCTTCCCTATCCACTATTCCCTATTCACAGCCTCTAAATACTGAGAAATAAACTTGATGGCATCACGTGGTTAGCCTAAGACGGAGATGTATAATCTGCACCATGGAATTACCTGACTCTGTGGCTTCATATAGATGCTAAATATGAGCAAAAACAAAATAAAGTCATGCACAGAAGAATTGTTATGGCTAGAACTGTCTACCATCGCCCCCCAAACACACACACCTACCAAGACCAACTGAATACTGACTTGAATGGGTTCATGTTCTGCAAAGACTCTGAAGTCACTTTCTCAACCTTTCCCAAATAGGAAAAATTGGATAGTAGATAAAAATTGTCTGGTACCATTGGATTTAAAAATAGTTTCTTGAAGCGGATGTCAACCATTGTCTTCTTAAGCAGTGGTGGGACATTTTCTCCCTCAATGATGACTTCATCAATATCTGGACTCCGGAATATATACAGGACTGGGGCAAACCTACAGAATTGGATTCCAACATTATACAATTGTTATCTGAAACTCACAGTACTCCTACAGATGATTCCATTCTCTCACTCTTTTTCTCAAGACAGAAAAAAATACTACTGATCCTAATAGTATTTCTATACTCTTATATCCAGATTACATTCTTAAATTTTCATTTGAGAAAATACAAGGTGGTTTTCCTTCAGCCACTTCTAGTTTACAATATACAAGGGAAGCTATATTAATCCTGTTTACAAAGCCAAATGTCCATTCTGACTAAAATTATAATGCTGCTTAATAAATACTTTTTTATTGTGAAGTTATGAATTTTAAAGTCAGTTTCCAAAGACAAATATATCTATATTTCATAAAAAGAGGGAAATAATTAATGATTATATCTTTGTACTAATCAAATTCCTCCTGGGTGAACATATTATTCAGATTTTCTTTTTATCTTGACAGGACACATCTGTTTTTGTTATTCTCATCTGGCACAACACATTTTACAAACCACATAATTAGAAATGAACATTTTATACTGATGTCATGAGAGTATACTCAATGGTAAAATGAGATTATTTTATTATTGCAACCAAAAAGTCATTTAAAAGTACATTCTAAAAATGTAACTAAAAATAGATCACAAAGTATAACCAGGATGCTATGAGTACCACTTTCTGAACTGATTGTTATTGACAAAATTTAAATTGATGTCTGTACCATGGGATTCCTGACCTTGAAAATATATTATTCCAGAACAAAAAGAATTAGGGCTGTAGTGAGGAGTGTTGATTTGGTTAGGAGAATCAACTTAGAATATGGTAGAAAATGCATCAGGAAGGGTTTCGTCTTCTTTCTGCTTTGTAAGCAAAACATGATAATGCTTGAGTGATATACTTATATAAAGTAAGACTACTTTAGCGCTTCATTTTTTCCAGTAAATTCTGGTTTTCCAAACTTAGGATATGCAAGCATTCGTGATCCTCCTCCCTGATCTTTCTTTAATAAATTCAGTTATCAAATATACCCAGTCAACAAAAAGGAAGAAAAGTAGTGCCGGAGTATTGCAAAATTTAGAATATTGGAACAGATCCAAATACTTGTCTCCATTGGACTGCATAGATGACTTGGACCATTGCTAGCTTTCAGCCAAAATCTGTCTGAATTAATTGTTGTAGGGAATAAGCAGATGTACAGTGCCTTGAGCTCTCATGTAATAGAATTGTCATTATCGCCACCACTATCTTGCTGCATAAAAAAAGCCTCACATCCCCTTATCCATAAGGCTAACATCCTCATGATAATTTTTCAAGGAAAACATTTCCTCTTGCAATGCTGAGATGTTTAGATTTTAAGCCACACATCCTGATACATTAAGTCAGGGGTGTCAAACTCGATTTCATTGAGGGCCACATCAGAATTGTGTTTGACCTTGGGGGGGCATGGGGCATGGCCAGCTCGACATCACTCATGTTGGAGGCACCTGTGGTGACCCGAGCACTCTGCCACAAAAAAAAAAAAACAGAGTGGCCCTCCCAAGCTCTATTTTCACTAGGCATCATGGGCTGGTCATTCACTGTTTCCAGGGTGGCACTGTGGGCCAGATCTAAGCACCTTGAGTTTGACACTCCTGCATTGTCAAGAGAGAGAAAACTACTCTTTCCACACATCCTGACAAGAAATTAGACTTTGAAGAACGAAATTGACAAGCTCTTTGCTTCAACAGTAAGACAATGACCTCTGCAGGATCACTTCACAATAGGCATGAATGAAATATCACAATGCACATAGAAAATAAATGAGCTTGCATTGTGATGTTATAATGCTGTTTGCATCCATCTAATGTCCCCTCCATGAATGCTATTTTGTATTGTTCATTTCTAAGTTTGGGGGTTGACAGTTTTTTTTTTTTATTAATTAACTGTAGAGTCAGAAGGGACCTTGGAGGCCTTCCAGTCCAACTCCCTACTCAAACAGGAGACCCTTATACCATTCCAGACAAATGGTTGTCCAATCTCTTCTTGTAAACATCCAGCAATCGAGCACTTACAACTTCAGGAGGCAAGCTACTCCACTGATGAATCATTCTCATTGTCAGGAAATTTCTCTTTAATTCCACACTAGATCTCTCTTTAATGATTTCCACCCCTTACTTCTTATCCTGTGCTCAGATGCTTTGGAGAATAGGTCAATCCTCTGTGATAGCCCTTCAAGTACTGGAAGACAGTTATCATGTCACCTCTAGTCCTTCTTTTTGTTAGACTAGATTGTCTCCCTTAATTGTTCATCATATTATTAAGCCTCCAGACCCCTTATCATCTTTCTTTCTCTTTTCTGCACCTTTTCTAGGGTTTCAGCATCTTGTTTTGTATTGTGGTGACTTGAACTGAACACAATATTCCAAACAAGAGTGGCGTCACTATTGCAAAATAAAATTATACTCTCACTTCACATGATCTTGATACTATAATCTATTGATGCAGCCTTGGACTACATTGTATTTTTATTTGGCAGCTGCAGCACACTGCTGGCTTATACGTACAGTCAGTGGTGATCCACTAGGACAGGGGTCTCCAGCTGGCTGAGGAATTCTGGGAATTGAAGTCCACAAGTCTTAAAGTTGCCAAGGTTAGAGACCCCTGCACTAGGACCCCTAGAACTCTCAGTTACTGCTGTTGAGTTAGGAGGCTCACATGTTCATTGCCCAAATCAATAACCACAGTCAGCTTGATCACTGAGTATATAGAAAACATTCAATTGATATGTGTATTAGGGAAACGTTTATAGCAAATTGTATTTTAAATGTAATCAACAGAATAACTTAGCAGTATATAAAATATGCAAAAAATAGTATGCAATATTCTATCCCTTCTTTCCTTTCCTTTCCTTTCCCAAGTCCTTTAAAACAGTATTTCATTAGTTTCTATTGAAAGGGAAGAGAAATCAGAAGGTCCAGAAGCAGTGGCTCTGTAAATATAACTCAAGGCATTAGTCATATGGGCTAGAAATATTTTGAAACAAAGCCTAATATATCTGGAGGTTATATAATAGTTTAGCCCTATTCTAGGACATCACCAGCCTAATTTTCTTTACAGAAGTTTTACAAAGATTGAGAACATATTGTAAGGAGACAAATTGGTTCATATGACAATATCAATTTTTCATACTTAATGTTTAATACATTTATAAACATTTTTTTTTAAAAAAAATGCCCACATAGCAAATATAGATAATGTTTTCCCATCTGCAGTCAGGAGTCCCAGAGAGAGAGAGAAGCTTTATGTACTGGATAAAATGTGTTCATTGTAAACCATGCTCACATCTAACATCATGAATAGAGTTGCTTAGAAAGGGGTAATGGAAGAAGTGTGCATATTAAATACGATGCTGTTCGGTAGGGTAGTTTAGATTTATGACTGCTATCTACCATACTTATTTGCAGCATCTGCCAACATACATACAATTAATTTTGTTCTCAAAGTGAAGTAGCTCGAGGCAGCCAATCTGCAAGCTCATCTAAGTGCTGAAGTGCACTTTAAAAATACAAAACCGTTACTCATCCCAAGAACGGATACATCTAACATAATTATGTTAGCAATAAAGATGAATTTGAAAAGAATTTGCAAATTTAAGTGCAGTCTAATTCAGCTTAAGCAGGCATGTGTGGTGATAGGACAAGAAAGCTTGATGTACAGTATTTCTTGTGCAAGGTGTTAGACTTCGATCTGTGAAATGTGAAGTCAGGTAATAACACTAGTAGCAGCTGATAATGCTGTTACTCTTACTGTTGTTGCTGCTATTACTACTAACACTTAAGGATTGCTTCTCTGCTCACCGGGACCATGAAAGAGATGTATAATCATTGGAATCATGATTCCCTACTATTATCTGCATTTCCAGTGAAATAGTGCAAACTCACTCTTAAAATGTAATTAAATTCATAACAAATTAAAGCCAAAAGCAATTTACAGAACCACCATCTGTCTCAAAGAAAGAGAAGGTTAAGCACCTGTAATCCAAAATACAGATAGAACTGTGAGAAATGCAGGACAAGTGGAAGAGGAAGGCTGAGTAGGAAGAAAACTGGGTACCAGTAGGTAGAAAAATATGTACGCCACCAGGAGAGTTCTTCTATGCCATAAAGTCAGTTTTTGGTCCTTCTAAATCAGGATGCTTCCCTTTGCTGTCATCTCATAGGTCAAGTCTGATCAAAGACCAGGAAGGACTAAATAAATCCACTGGGTTGAACATTTTTCCAGTCTACTCAACTGGCTGTCCATATCTTACAGAAGCAAATTCCTCAACTGCCAATCTTGGATGCCCTAGATCTGTTTCCCTCTACTATGAGAACAAGGAAACAATCTTACAGATGAACTCAAATAAAGCAACAGGGCAGAAATGGCATTCTTGATGAGACTCCAAATTCCTTACAGCCCATTCCAAGACAACTTGCAAGACATTTGGTCCTCAGAGGAAATGTACGATGACTTCCATGCTGTCCTCAATGTGGCTGCTATGAAAACCAGTGAAGCAAATCAGACTGTGGAAACTAGATGGGTACCTTACTGTAGTCCACTGCTTGCAAGATCTTTGCCCTCGTTCTTCTGAACAGACTTGTTGCTGCCTTGGAAAGGAACTTCCCAGAGGCATGGTGTGGTTATCAGTCAGTACAGCAAACATGATATTTACTGTAGGCAATTCCAGAAGAAGTGCATTGAGTAGATTAAACCTGTTTACTGTAATGCCATTGATATAGGATTTGACTACTGCAAACAAGGAGGCTACTTGGATCATCTGAAATATTATGGATGCCTGAGGAAATTCACAAAGTTGATTCAGCTACTGAATGATGGAATGATAGGATAGGTTCTTTACAATGGTGATTCATCAGCTGTGTTTACCATTTCCAGTGAAGCAGAAAAAGATTGTGTGCTAGCTCCTGTCCTATTCAATTTGTTCAATTGGACAGCTCTCTCCTTGACCTTTGCCACTTGAAGGATGAAGTGCCTCCATACAGTCACTGAAGAAGAGTTCTTTGCTGATGACTGTGCACTCCTGACACATAGAAACAGCGATCTAGAGTTGATAGTGAACGAATTCTCAGAATCTTCTATGCTCTTTGGCCTGATATCAGCCTAAACAAGATTGAGTACTTATCCAGCCCATGACAAACACCAAGTCCATAAAAATAAAAATCACTGTTGACAACACCCAGCTGATAGAAGTAAACAGTTTCAAATATTTGGGAAGCATCATTTCAAGCAATAGGTCTTTAGACAAAGAAATTGATCCCATTGTTAACAAGGCTAGCCAGGCACCAGTATGGCTGCACATATAATTGCTCAACCAATGCAAAATCCATATTTCTATGAAACTGAAAGTCTACAGGGCTATGGTTAACCCTTCTGGATGTGAGTCCTGGACTTTGTAAAAGGCATTTATTTATTTATTTATTTGTTGGAACTTCTATGCCGCCCCATTCCCAGAGGACTCAAACATCAAACAACTGGGGAAATTTCACAAGCACACTCTCCACTCCGCCTTTGGCATTTGTTGGCAAGACCATGTCTCCAACCTAGAGGGCTGCTTGGATCACATGGAGTTCACCAGCATTGAGTCTATGATTATCAGAGCCCAAATGAAGTAGGTTGGACACATCGTCAGAATGGATGACCACCATATGCCTTGCCAGTTTCAGGATAGTGTCTGAAAAGAGGCCTTGAGGCCTTTCACAAGATGGTGTAAAAGAAACCCTAGTTTAGTGTGACATTCAGCCAAAGGAGCTAGAAGCTGTGGCTGCTATAGAACCCACCAATGAAACCCTTGGTAGGAGGCCTCAACCACATTTGAAGAGAGATGCCCAAAAAAACCTGATAGGAAATTGTGAGCAGCATCACGGATTAATATCCACAATTACTACAACAATAAACATTCAGTGTCCCCATTTTGTTAGGTTCTGTGCTTCCAATGTGGGACAGCAGAGATCCATCTCTGTGTCCACAGATAAACTTCATGATAGTGTATCTTCTTCAAATCTGAAGTGTGTGTGTGTGTGTCCCCTCATCTTTAAAATAATAGTTTCACAAGCATGTATCATTTCTCTGTTCCTGTGACTCATCATCAAAAGGGAATTTTCATCCCTCTTAAAATGCCTATACAATCTTCCTGTTTTATTCTTCCTCCTTTTCCTTTAGCTTTTCGGTTTTAACCCTTGTTCATCTCAGTGTGGCTCACCAAGGTCACATAGCAGATTAAAGTGGAAGCATTGGCATTTTGTTATTGCAGTTGCTCTCTTTGTTTCTTTTTCTTTGTAGGCGAGTCCTTAAAAACCTGCTTTTTGTGCTGTAGCCAACAATGTTAAATATTTTCTTTGCTAAAAAGCCTCATCCAGTTTTACCCTTGGACTTATCATCCTCTTGCCTTGGTAAGTGTTTTGCAAACTCCATCTATGTCTTTGTCTCTCTCTCTCTTTCTCTGTGTTTTATTTATTTGCTTCTCTATCTCTAGGTAAACTCTGTTTATTCTGTTAAAGAGAACTGCCTGCCAAAGTCCCTGCTTTCTTTGTCTTTTGTTGAGCTCATTCTCTGTCTTTCCTTCATTGAATTGAATATAATTAATTCCCTATTGAGTATAAGCATCTGTCTATTCTCACAGGAGCCACTGTGGTGGCACAGTGGTTAGAATGCAGTATTGCAGTTCAGCAGTTCGAATCTCACCAGCTTATTAGCAAATGTGCACATAAGAAGTATTTCAGCATGTGATAGGGTGCAGCCTAGTTCTGGAAAAAAATTGAATAAAAAGGGAAGATTATTATTGGGAGGCAACTAGGAAAATGGGGGATCCAAGTAAAAAAGAAGAGTGTGTTGAGAAAGAACACTACATTAAGTACAGGGAAATATATTCTGAATTACAGGGAGAAGGAAAAAAAGAAGGAAAGATTGATTAAACACAGAAGCATAACCTGCTGTTATAGATTATTATTTTTTACTCGAGACACAGGTACTGATAGTTCAGGCATACCCATCTAAGAAAAATGGAGGAAAGAGAAGGGTGAGAGGGAAGGGAAGGGAAGGGATAAAGAAAAAGAACAAGTTTTGCCAGATGGCTAAATTAATGTATTATTTTCCTTCTGACCTGAACAAAGGATCAGAAGAGGATTGAAATCCCGATAGAGCTCTAATTTCTTCATCTCAGTTTCTGAAAAAAGACTGATGATGTGCATATGTCCTCCTTAGATCTATTAGAGGTTTTTTCTTTTAAATCAGAGTCAGCAATCTATATGTATAAAAATAGATGTGTGTCTGTGTGTGTGTGTGTGTGTGTGTTCCAGCATAACTCTGGAACGACTCGACCAATTTCAACCAAACTTGGTACACAGATGACTTACTCTCTGGAAACAAATACTGTGGGGGTAAGACACCCCTAACACCCCTCAGGGGGGTGTTCCGTGAAGATACAGCCCACAGCGCAGTGGAGTTGCCATGGTAACGGCTTCACAGTACTCCAAAAGGAGGCGTTTGTAATGGGGCCTGCCTGCCCCACTACGAGACCAACACGACGTATGTCACGCATAGACGACATTTCTTTACACTTCTGGGGGCCCAGGGAAAACATTTTGAACTCATTTAATTGTCGCTGAAATCAGGGCTCAGGGAGAAGTTGCTCTTGCCATCATGGCCTCTTCAGGAATTGTGGAGACATTCATGGAAGGAGGGAGGACAGCCCCTTCCACACTCACGTTGCCACTTCACATCGCCATTCCTGTCTAATACAGGATTGGGATTAATAAATACCCGGGTGACGCTGGGTTATTGGCTAGTATATATATGTATGTATGTATGTATGTGTGTATGTGTGTATGTATGTATGTATGTATATAAAAGCTGGGTTATTGGCTAGTATATATATGTATGTATGTATGTGTGTATGTGTGTATGTATGTATGTATGTATATAAAAGCTCTTGCTTCGATTTTAGTTTTCCTTCAGTGTCCAAAAAATGTCTTTATATTTATCTTTTTTTATCTTTTCTGAAGGAGAAACGAAACGGGCTTGGCTTTGGAGTTTCCACGAAGGACCAGAATTTCCCAGGGCTGGAATGCGGAGAATGTAAACAGGCCACTGTCTTCTCCCGGTGACTCTGGAAACCTCGGTTCCCTCCCCGGTTTTTTTTTCCGTGGAGAACGTGGGAAGAGAACTTGCCAGGTTTACACACTGCCTGGAATGCAGAGAAATGAATTCGGTGACTTCATCCATGTGGTAGCAGATAAATAAATAAGACTGGGAGTCGTCCCTCATCGTCAAAGACCAGCAACGGCTATGAAAGGACTTCTTCTGTCCAGATGTTATAGTAAATATATTCCGTTTTAGCTGTGTCGAGTTAGTTGGAAGCCTCAAATATTAGTCAGAGTTTGTTGAAGGGAGACGGAAGGCTACCTCAGTTCAAAGAACTTAGCCTCGATGGCCTCTTTATGACTTGTGGACTCCAACTCCCAGAATCCCTGAGCCAGCCATGCATGTCCAGATGTTATAATAAATACTAGCCAATAACCCAGAGTCGCCCGGGTATTTATTGATCCCAATCCTGTACTAGACAGGAATGGCGATGTGAAGTGGCAACGTGAGTGCGGAAGGGGTTATCCTCCCTCCTTCTATTAACATCTCCACAATTCCTGAAGAGGCCATGATGGCAAGAGCAACTTCTCCCTCAGCCCTGATTTCGGCGACCATTAACTGAGTTAAAAATGTTTTCCCTGGGCCCCCAGAAGCATCGAGAAATGTTGTCTCTGCGTGACGTACGTCGTGTCGGTCTCGTAGTGATGCAGGCAGGCCCTGTTACGAATGCCCCCTTGTGGAGTACTGTGAAGACGTTACCATGGCAACTCCGCTGCGCTCCAGGCTGTATTTTCACGGAGCACACACTCCGAGGGGTGTTAGGGGTGTCTTACCCCCACAGTATTTGTTTCCAAAGAGTAAGTCATCTGTGTACAAAGTTTGGTTGAAATTGCTCGAGGCGTTCCAGAGTTATGCTGGAACATACACACACATTTATATATATATAGGTATAATATAGCTATTCAGTTCTAGCCATGTTAAGTCGGTTGGAAACCTCAAATAAGTCAGAGTTTGCTGAAAGAAGATGGAAGGCTACCTCAGTTCAAAGAACTTA
>JANHJO010002117.1:50064-62180 GCA_032468235.1 Pseudoxyrhopus heterurus | reverse complement strand
TATCTGAAATAGTATAGGTTCTCCTGCTTGAGCAGTGGACTGGACTAGAAGACCTTCAAGGTCCCTTTCAGGTTTATTCTATTCTAAGGTTCTTCCTGAAGTAGATGATTGAGCATCATCCAGCTACGTGAACTTCAACTCTCAGAAATATGTCTGATGCCCAGGCTATCTAAGGGGCTTAAAGCCACACTGGAAGGTTCTTGCATTGAAGAAATCTGCACTCTGTGACATGTGATAATCACCTAACCATTTGTTTATACTTCTTGTCTATGAGAACTCATCTTTGGCCACTGTATCTCAATAACATTTTTTTAAAAAGGAAAGAAAACAAAAAGTCTTCATTTTTAAGAATTATAGGCTAATCTAATTGCAATAATAATAGCAAGTGATTAATTACCATTCAAAGCATCCTAATTTTAAGAAAGAATCATTTGCAGTACTTTTAGCTATTCATCTTATTCATCAGTTCACATTTTGGACTAGGTTTGCTTCTTTTATTAAATCAGAGTCGGGAGAAGAGTAGTTCTGTTTATTTTTATGGTGGGCCAGAACTGTCACTTCAGGAAGACATATCTCTCTTTTATTGCATCTAATGAGATTTATCCTTCTGGCCTCACAAGCTTCTTTCACATCTTATTACATTTTTTCTTAAGTGACGTTAATGGACGCAGGGCTGATATAAGCCCTATTCAGCCATTCCTGTTCCATGTAACATCCATTAAGGAATCTGCCAATTTGAAAGTAGCCCTAGGACATCTGTGCTTCCAGGACATCAATAGTGTTGGAGAATTGATCTGATTCATTTTCAAGTCCAACTTGGTTGACTTGATTGATTGGTGGTTATTTAGTCGGTTGGTTGTGACTCCCTTTCCCCATTAGAAAAAACTCTTGCCTCACCTATCCACCAGCCCTCTGAGGAGCCCAAATAAAGGCATACAGTATATGAAACTGATCAAGAGTGTTTTTTCCCTTTCCTTTGGTGCAGGACACATATATACAAATATATATACAAATTGTCAGCCTATTGCATTTTTCTTTCATTTTTTCTTTCTTTCTCTTTTCTGTTGAGGGGTGGAGGAGGGCAGTTACTGCAGGGCCTGGACAGCATAGAGCAGCAGTCCCCGCCATCCGGGGGGGCGACCCCCCCCAAAAATCTTTTTCAAAAACCGACCAAACCGGTTCGCTGGCTCCGTCCGACCTTAACAACCGGTTTAGGCGAACCAGTCCGAACCAGTAGAAATCCACCCTTGGAACGATCCCTTCTCTCCCCCTACCCCACTGGACCACCAAGCCAGAAAGGTTGGGGACCGCTGGCATAGAGTGAGGCATTTTAATTCCTTGTTCACCATTTCAGGTCAGCAGAAGTAAAGACAGTTCTAGATTACTGTCCAGTGCAGAAAGACATCACTGGCAGGTAGAAACACCTTAATCTTTAAGCATGAGGAGGAAAAATGGGGACCAGTATACTAGGTTCATCTCACCATCATTCTTGGCATCTTCTGCAGATGGAAAGGGATCACTTTTTTATCACAGTTTATCTCCAAATTATAATCATGGATTTCCAGAATTTGGAATTGGAAGAGAGCCTAAAGAAAACATTCTTTATAGACAGTTATATTCTACATATAGAGAATGATGAGAGGAAAGATGATGGAGGTAACATGTCTAGGTCTTCATTCCCTCCTCAGGTATAGAGTCAACACGCAAGAGATAACTCTGCTATACTGGCCACTTGTGTAAAAATACAATAAAAATAAAGCTTGCTGTATATATTTAACTATTCAGAGACAGACACATGCAAGCTCTTCTTTTTTTCTCTTTATGTGACTGTGAAAGTCACTGGGCCCATATAGTGATTCATTGACCACATGATGGAGCTATCTTCACACAGCTTCATTTTAGGTGACTATTATGCCCTTGACATACTTGTGTGAATGAGATTTTAGAATCAAATCATGTTATTCTCATCAATAGACACTTATTTAAAACAGTTCTTTTAAAACAACTGCAGCAGCACCTAGACACTAGTGGATAGGTGACTAATGACATGTATTTCTACTATTCAATAACATCCTGTATCCCTGATGTCTAAATCTCCTTGTAAAACAGTTTGAACTCATGGGTCATTTCTCCCGAGAAGGCTTTTTCTGCAGTTTTTCCTTGGCAATTATAATGCATTCCTCTAGCTCAATTACAGATACCACATTAAGTAATTGCAGAATCCTGAAAGTATCCATCAATGGTCACCTAGTTTATAGGCATTATATGGCATAGCTCTCCTACTATATAGAGATATTTTTGTCACATTTACTTTTCTAATATGCAATGCACAGACTTCTTTGGAGGATTATATAGGAAGTACAAAAAGCTGAGTTACAGGTCTGCTAATTGGAGCCAAGCACAGTATGTAGTAGTATTTCAAATGGCCTTAAAGAGCTACACTTACTCTTGATCTCTTTCAGTGGTCAGTTCAAAGTGTTTTGACAGTTTGGAACCAAAGTGTTAAAGGATTGCTTATCAGTCTGGCTGACTTGTTCAGGCACAGTACTTTGAGAGGCCCTCACTAGTGAGATAGAATAGAATAACAGAGTTGGAAGGGACCTTGGAGCAGAGTGGGGTTCAACCAGTGTAACAATTGGTTCGGTCAGTTTTTGTAAAAAAAAAAAAAAAATTTTGGCCAGCCTACCCACCCACCTTGATTCGCTCTGTTTTCAGCACAGCTGATCAGCGCAGCAACCTGCCTCAGCTGTTTTTCTGCCTAGGGGCTGCTGCAGGAAGTTTGTTTCTTTAGAATTTTTTTTTCAAAAACCAACCAAACCGTTTCACTGGCTCCGCCTGACATTAACAACTGGTTAGGGCGAACCGGTATGAACCGGTAGAAACCCACCCCTGTGTGGGTGATATAAAAACAACATAGAGCAGAATGCCTAGAGAAGTCCAGGAAACTATTGCTTAACAAAGAGCTTTCAAGTACATTTAGAATGAAATTTCTGAAATCTTATACTGTACTTGCTTAGAAAGTTGGTAAAATAATGTTTGATTGAATTAGAATAGAAAGATTTAACCTTAATCAACTTCAATCTTCAGAAGTATCTATTAGCTGAATAACTGAAGGCTGTTTTTTGTGCTCTTGGATTCCATAGTTCACAAAAAAATATTACCTAGTATATAAATACTACAGAAGTACTTTCAGATATATAGAGTTAACTGATATTATGCTAGCTGGAATTATCTGAGTCAAGCATTTGAAAATACATTAAACAATACATTAAAACTGTGGAGGAATCTTACTCTCCAGAAACACAATCATTTTCTTATTGCACATATAGTTTATAAATATTAATCTGCTTATAAAACGGATTTATAAAATGATTGACTAATAGAAGTAGTCACATTCCAGTCCAGAAGTAAAAGTGGCTCTTGCTGCTTCATAGAAAGGACCTAATTCCTTCAACTGAAAGAAATAATTAAGATTTATGTTAAGCTTCAAATGAACAGTTCATGAAATTTGAAATAAAGGACTACTTTATTATAATCTCTTTATAATAGCAGCAATTTTACACTGCTGGTGTGTCAAAGCACATATTCAAAAAACTAATCAATCATTCTTACTGTCAATCATTCTTGCTATTTTGATTATACTTCTTAATTGTGTAGGGAAACCATGGTAATTGACATTAAAATTTTTGAGCTAGAAACTCCTGGAGCAGGTGAATAGAATATTTTTCATGCATTGAATGCAAAAGGAAAAGTGATATATAAGCATCAATATAGTATAAGGTAGGGTTGTCAAACTTGCATTATCACAGCGTCATCATGTGATGTATCATGACTTTTTTCCTTTCGTGGGCATGGCCAGGCATGGGCGTAGCCAGTGCCTGACCCATCCGGTCCACAGGCCGTGAGTTTGACACCCCTGGTATAAGGGTATATATTTTATATGATTGGATAATATGGAAACCTTCCCTGCCAGGTTTGCTCTCGTAAATATTAACCAAAAATATTGTGTAAAAGTTTTTTTTTAATGTTGCAGTTAAAACAGATCTCAATGTAATGCATCATTTGCATTATTTACATGATGGTGGCTTTATACATGTAATACAGAATAATACAAGCAAAGTCATTTGCATTATTTTTGCAGTATGCACTCAACATAAATGCATCTCGCTACGCTTATCACCACAACAATACTTTAGCCTACCTACCTCCATTCCATCAAAGGCAGTACCATCCCTCAGTCCAAGTCCCCTGTCCATTCCTAAGAGTAAGGACCTCTTAGTGACCTCAGCTTCATCTATCCCAGGGAGTGGAAGCAAAGCATCATGAGGTCCTCTAGCTCTCAGAACCATGAGGGTACCGAATAACCATCTCTCCCCACTTCACCCACAAACACACTGACAAACACACACTATTCTCAGGCAACATTCCTATTTTGCTCTCACCGACTGCTCAAGGGGTCCCTTCCATTCACTCCCACCCCTACTAATTGTACTTTAATTCATTAAAACAGGATTTTACCATATTTATGATATAATTTACACATCTTGAGTATGTTCACCTGATAAATGCATGTTCTTTACATGAAGGTGGTTATGGAATAATCCTTGTAGATCCCTATCTACAGACATTTTTTTTGTTTTTAGTTTGCCAATCTATCATTCAAATACCTGCCCAAGCCATTCTTACTCCAGAAACTGCTGAACGTTTTTTTTTTAATAATAGTTGCAATATTTTGAGAACATGTATTAATACTTTACAGCAATAACAAATATTGTTTTAGGGTTTTTTTTATCTGCCTTACTCCATATTACTAATTATTACAGGGTACTGCAGGCCTACTAATTCATTTTTTGCTAATTCTCCTCAGAGAAAGAGATATATTGTAAGTCGCAAAGCTGTTTCTGTGTGTATGATGAAAAAAATAAATAAAAGGTTAGTGAGATGTTGGTATACTGGAATAATTAAGATCCATATACTGAGAAGCCAGTTTGCAATGAGTTGCATGAATAATATTAGTTTATATTAGTCTAGAATCTTGTCTCTTGCATGTAGTTTATTTAACAAACCATGTTCAGATTAACTCCTGAATAAGAAATGTTCTACAATTAGTTTTGAAGCAATAGACCTGTCCAAGGAAGATCTCTATAAATTTTATCAGTACAATTAGTTAATTCCTAGGAAAACAAATCACTAGTTTCATGTTGCTATTAACATGAGGCCTGCTAATAAGCTGATCAGGATGAATGTCTTAATTCTAAAGAAAGCATCCTTCTGTAGTCTTCAGTTTCCTCCAACATTTCCTGATCAACTGGCCACTGAGTACAAAATTTCAGGCTTCTATTTCTAGATAAAGGTGGGAAAACATAAACGGTGTCCTTAAAGGAAAAAAAATGACAAATTATTTTTTTTAATGCTTTGTTGTATTCTTTGTGGCAGAAAATTGTAATCTCCAGCTATTGAAATACTACTAATACTAATTACTTCTATCTATATGTTGAGGTACCATTAAGGGAATTAACAGATTTGCAATCATTTTACTATTTTATTGATCTAGAAGCAATCTGTTTTCTTCATCTTTTTCTTTTTTTTTAAGAAAGGAAAAAAAATCATTTTGCCAAGGACTTGCTGTTTCAGGGGAATAATTTTAGATAGTGGTGGGGTTCAAATAATTTAACAACCGGTTGTCTGCCCTAATGACCGGCTGGGTGGGCATGAATGGGTGGGCGTGGCTTGGTGGATGTGGGAAAAAAAGATCTTGTGAAGTTGGAAGGTCTGACTGAACCTGATCAACCTCTCAACAGCTAGTTGGCCCGGCCGGTCAGCTGATCACTGTGGCTCCCAGTCATGTCCCTGCAGCCTCCCCACCCTGAATGGCAACCCCAGTGGGTGGGGTGGGGCAGGGCCAGCCAGTGGTGGGAACAACCGGTTCGCCAAACTATGCAAAAAATTAACAGGTTTGGCCAAACTGGCACAAACCAGCTGAATCCCAGCACTAGGGTCTGTTTTTTCCCCTCACACCTTGGGAGATAGCAGATCCTAACTGGCCTTGGCTGATCTCAAGATTAACATTTGATTATTTGGCTGTTAGGGTTTTGGCTCTTCTGGGGAGCTTGAAATCATCCTGAAAAAAGATATTGACAATCATTTCCTTCAAGCTGCCAAGAAAACTGAATGGATTCAGGAACCAGGAGTCAAGTTCAACCTGAGGGTTTCGTAACCAATTTTTAGTGTCAGAGATCTAATAATAATATTCTGCTGTGACTTCACTAAAACAATTCATAACTCATACCTGCCACCAAAGCACTCACCTATCATTAATTAGATTTTACATTGATTTCCATAAATAACTATATCATTGGGAGGAATACATACACACGTACACACACACACACAAATATACATACATCTTTTAAATATTTAAAATTCTGCATGTGCCATAAGATGCTGTTGGCTTGAATAAAAATAATTAAAAATTAATTTTGTGGTATTAAATATTGCATAAATTCTTTGACAGACTTTCCCTCCCAAATATATCACATGAGGAAATCTATACTTATCCTGAAAGCAACCCTAAAAGTGGTCCAAAAATAATTTAAAAAAATGAAATCCCTTTTGTTCCTCAAGAAGCAATATAATGCATAATAGATATGCTAACGTTTAATGTTAATCTTTAAAAAAGAAAGTAAGTTTAAAGATATTATGCTCTCTGTGGGGTGTAGAAGTTGCTTTCAAATTACTTAAATGGTTTAAACTTTAATTGAAAGTACTTTTGTAGTCTGACACTTAGTCTATGTTTATGTATGGAAGAGAGGAGAGACATATAATAAGGAAGCTTTCATCCAAGATAGTATACTTTTAGCCAGGATCCTTCAGAATTGCTGATGACAGTGACAATCAACATCAAAAAAAAAAAACCCTGATGCATTTTTAACTTTATAATGCAATATGGATCTTAAAATGCTTAAGTTTTTCTGAATACTTTATTCAACAAAACAAGGAAGTATTATTTTGATTGAGGGATCAAGAGATCATTTAAAAGAAAGAGTATTTGGAGTGTAAAGATTGATCGAGTGCCTTAAATCTTAGTATCTTTTCATTGATTTTTTTTTCTTTTGTTTAATCAACCAAAACAAGGGATTTTTTTTTTTAATCTTTACAATGTTAGTAAAGGATGATTTATTTATTCCACTTCAAGGCTGCCTGGCATCTGAGAGATTCTGCATGGCTTATAGATAAAGAAAGGGGACAATAATGTATTTCAAAAGCAGATGGCCAGAAGACCAATTTGAAAAATAGTAAAGCAAACTTACAAGGACTCCACACCCACTCTATCCTAAGGTCTAGGAAAACAACCAACTTCACTGTAATAATTCATTCATGATATACATATATAAGCAATCCATTCAAAAATTGCTAGTATGATTACAGTCAGTAAAAACAAATGTATATCCAGTGGTTTCCCCACCCCCCTTTTGGTCACTCTGTGAGAGTCCCAATTTTGTGACGAAACATATTGTTGTTTCTCTTGCCTTAAAGCTATTACTGTGCTTCGGCATGTTCTCTCAATATTCTGCCATGTGGAGTGCTCTGATATGTTCTCTATCTAGATAGAAGCCTTGTGGGTTGCACTCCTTTGTTGAACGTGCTGAACATCTTACCTCTAGTTCTTTTTATCTGTCCCTTTTTACCTTGGATTGAAAAAGCAGTCCGTCATTCACTGTGCCTGGAAATCACATGCCTTGAAATCACAGTCTTTTTTTCCGAAAGGCTGTTATACATTTTTCATCTCCCGTTGGAGTGTCTAAATTGATTTCCGACATCCCGCTAGTACTTGGCTTTTGTCAACATAAAAATGCATATTCCATAATTTAACAGTTTCCATGATAGGATGAAGAATTATGTATGCTTTGCAATTTGGCGTAGAGTCAGTAAATATACCTTCATACAGACACAATGCCAATGAGATTGGTAGCTCTTCTGACAACAGTCAAGGTATCGAGGCTGTAAGGTCAAACATGATTTTAGATCCTGAGATTAGAATCATAGCCCAGGGTTTAGCACATTATCTTCAAACCTCAATAGTGCTTTGGGTGTGCAGTTTTTTTGGTACTGAACGAAGTCCGAAGAAAATTTGACTGAATGGCTTCATAAGCCTTCAAGATTTGGGTATGACCAAGTTGTATCCCATATACAGTTGGACAGCTGTTTTTAGCCATAAACAGATTAACTGTCACTGAAATGTAATTTTCCCCTCTTGCCTATGAAATTTAATTATTGCTTGGGTGGTCTTTTGGGCAGTAGAAGTGGCATGATTTACCTGGGCTGTTAATTTCCTGGAGGCCTGAAATGTTATGCCCGGGTATTTAAAATATTTGACCTGCTCTAATTCACGGGAATCAATTATCCACGTATGTTTCTGTCTTTTGTTAGAAAAAATACCTAAATCATTAGATTTATCATAATTGTTTATTGTTCCTCATTACAATAGAATGCCAAGATTCTCAGTGCCTGCTTCAAGACAAGGAGACCAGAACTGCATCATCAACATAGAGTAAAATTAGAAGATATCTATCAGCTAATATAGATGCATGGATATTAACTCTCTGGAAAAATTTAATCAGAGAGTTGATATATATGGGAAAAGGCAATGGTGCTAGAATACATTCTTCTTTCATCCTCCCCCCCTTGACAATCTGAATAGAGTCAGGATGGTCCCCTCTTTGGTTACATCTTACTCTAAGGTCAGTTAGAGTCATGTAGGTCATAGCAATGGCATTTAGACTTATATACCACTTCATAGTGCTTTACAGCTTCTCTAAGCGGTTTACAGATTCAGCATTTTGTCCCCAACAATCTGGGTCCTCATTTTACCAACTTCAGAAGGATGGAAGGCTGAGTCAACTTTGAGCCGGTCAGAATCAAACTGATATAGTTTATGAATTAGGAGCAAGTGTCTATTGTTTATAGAGGATCTGCTCAGAAGGTCCTAAAGTGTTACCCTCAAGATATTATCAATTATGACCTTGAAATCAATAAAGGCTACATATCAATTCAAGTCAAAGTGGTTTGTATATTTATCCACCAGATGTTGAAGCATTAGGCAATGGTCTATGATAGTTGAAACCCTGCTTCTTCGAGATTATTCCATCCTCTATTATCCAGGTTTGGATTTGATAAATGGGCACCTTGCACCCGGTTTGCTAATGATCTTCAACAGATTAATTGGCCCTTAATTAGCTACTATAATCATTCCTATGAAACCATTTTTTCTTTTTTTTATTTGAAAGGCTAGTCAAAGAGCATAATAAAGATATTTGAAATTTGAAATATATCTTCATTACTTTTGCCTTCCATTTTGACCTCTTTTTTATATAGAAACGTAAGTATATATGTACCTTGGATGCAGACATTCTAATACATTTAATGTTTAGTTCAGTTCCATTCTAAAGTTCAAGTGGAACCCTCTGCTTCATTTATTAAAAAAAAAAGAATTTTTGAGAAAGCAAAATAACAAAAAGAGAAGGCAGAGAAAAAGAAAATACAGAATTATGACTTGTGTTCTTTTATCGAGTGGTTGCCATTTTCCCCTCCTTCTTTAATCCTTTTTAATCACCAAATGCCTACATCATCAACTCAGTCCTTTCTTTTTTTTTTAATGAAAAGTCTATATAAGGTGTCCAGTCTTTCAAAACTTCTATATCATTTTTTCCCCTGGCCAAACTGATCAGCTTTATCATTTCCACATTTCCTCTGTACATTTTATAATCCAAATCTTGTACTGTGGGCATTTCATTATTCTCCCATCTTTGTCCATAAAATAATCTTGCCACAAGTACTGTATACAGCATTAATTTCCCATATTTGTTTTCTAGCTCAACATTTATAAAACCCAATAAAAATACTTCTGATTTCATTGTAATGTTAATCCATTATTTTTGGCATCGTCGTATGGATTTACACCATACATTTTTGTTTTGCTTTTTCACAAGTCTACCATGCATGATAAAAAGTCCCCTCTTCCTTTTTGCACTTCCAACATTGGATTGCTATTCCTTTGTATGCTTTTGACAGCTTGACTGGAGGCGCTTACCAACAATGATTCCTTTCATTAAAAAAAATATTTCCATGGTGCTTCTCTAATTTTTTACGGGCATTCTTAAAAAGTAATTCACAATCCTGATTATTCTTCCTCCCCTTCCCAGTGTATTTATCCCTTTTATCAGTATGCAAATTGTTAAGCATTTGTCTACATACAGTATATTATTCATTCTGACCACATAATATCTCATTTTTTTTCCTTAAGAACCCAAGAAAAAACAACACACACACACACATGTAAATATAAATATCAGAGACAAAATATTCTTGGAGTAATTATAGGATGGTGACAAAGGTCGCTGTAAATTATTTTAGAAATTCCTTGGACATTTTTCTATGCATGCTAAGCAGGTAACTTAGTTGTTATGGTGAAAAACAAAAGAATTCAGAGTGGAAAAACACAATTTTCAAACCTTTTCTTAAGTTGTCTTTCATCAGCTTTGAAATATATTCAGTATGTTTGTGGCTATGATCTATGATACCATCACCCAATGAAGTCTTTACAAAAAGTCCCCTTTGAAGGATTGGTTCTGTTGCAAATGCTATTTCATATAGATTGTTCTCTGCTAATAGCCCCTTCATGATCAGTTGTTGTTTTTTTCTTTGTAAACAAAGCACAAATTGATCAGAACATAGTGAGCTTCTAGAATATACAGCTCAACATTTTTTTATTCCATACTGTATACGTTTGAGCAGTTGCTTTGCTTCTTTCTGAATACATTCATCATTGGCAAGCTATTTGATCTTTAAGGTTCATATTTCTGCAGGAAATTATTACCAAAGAAATATAAAGAGGGCCCTTTTTATATCTAGAATTTCAGATGAGCCAGTTTTGAATTGATTCTGCAAATAATGTAAGTTGCCAATACATAAATTCGGTTTAGAAGATTCATTTTGAGAAAACTGTGGCTTGTGACTTTTATATGTTCAGTGTCAGCATGGCATAACGTGATGATTCCTTTGGAATTTGACTGCAGGATATTTTTTCTGCTGAGAATTCCATATTTACCCCTCTGAGAATTCATTTCTGAGATGGAAATTACTTCCAGGAGAGAGAGGGAGACAGAGAGAGAGAAAGAGAGAGACAGAGAGAGACAGAGAGACAGAAACAGGAGATGATACATAGATAAATAGATAGATAGATAAATGCAACAAGAATATGTGTTGAGAGAAATGAAAATAACAGAGCTATTCACAAAATAATTTTGGTGGAATAGTAACTGTCACTTTAAAAAGAAGAAAAACATTATTAGGAAATCACATTTAAATAGTAATTATACTTATTAATCTAAATGCATTCTAGGTAAAAGCCATGTTTTGGGAAACTTTTGGAACTTTGCAAGATACTTATTCTGGATAGACACCTAGATAAACTTCATATCAGAAATGATGGACATTTGATTATTTATTGATAGTTGTCTGTGTGTGCAGGGGCTAAAATAGTGACAAAATTTGGCTGGGTTATTCCCACAGAGTGTGGGTTTCACTGTCAATTTTAAAGATGGACAAATGCACATACAGTCAGGGTCCAATGTAGTGCAGTGGTTATGATACTGAACTAGGATTGGGGAGATCAAGGCTCTTCTCTTTAGGCACAGAAACCAGGATTAGGATTAATTAGTATTTGTATTAAATACAACAAATATCGAAACCAACATTTATGATTTTTATACAGTATGGAAAAAATGAATAACTAGTTTCCAATGAAACATTAAGACGAGTAGTTGGGGAAATTGGTGTATTTGATTTAAGAAATAATTATTTAGTGCTATCTGAGAATTATGGAGGCTGAAGTCCAATTTATTTGGAGGGCACCAAATTGGAGATTGGTTCAAAATTGAGAAAGGAGTTCAGCAAGGCTGTATACTGCTGCCTTGCCTATTTAACTTATATGCAGAGCACATCATAAAAAAGGCAGGGCTAGATGAATCACAAGTTGGAATTAAGATTGCAGGGAGAAATATCAACAACCTCAGATATGCAGATGATACCACTCTAATGGCAGAAAGCGAAGAGGA
>JANHJO010002117.1:11070-24102 GCA_032468235.1 Pseudoxyrhopus heterurus | reverse complement strand
CCTCAGAAGGATGGAAGGCTGAGTCAACCTTGGAGCTGGTGGGATTCGATCAGCCAAACCGCTGATCTGCAGTACTGCAGTACTGTGTTCTAACCACTTGAGCCACCACAGCAATTAACTGTGTCCTCCCTGGACGATAAGGCATTTCAGGTGTTTATGTGCAATTGCCTCATTTTCATGTCTGAACTCTATGTATTCTAAATAAGGAATGTCACTGAATCTTTTGGTTAATATCTTTGAGGGTAAAGCTTCTTGGCCTCTTGACTATGGCCAGGTCTAGTATACTGATATTTAGAATGGTTAACAAGGAAACACCATGGAAAATATTTATGAAAGCTTCAGGTCATATTTTTAGAGTGTTTTGCTTTTAGTTAGAAAAACTATTTAAAATTCAAGCATTGTACAATAAATTATGTATGAATTAAATCCTTTGAATACTACTTCATTTGCATGTTTTACATAAGGTTATTCTTATTTATAGTTTAATAGTTAGCCAGGATTGTAAGATAATGATTTGGCCTGAACAAAAAATGAAATAGAACTCAGTTTCTTTGAAAAATATGAAAACTCGAATCAGTAGGAGGGGAAAGGAGAGGAAAGTTCCATGGAAAAACTTCTGAAGCAATTGAAGTTTGTGGCCAATGAGATCATTGTGAGCATACTGAGAGACAAGTCAGTGACATCTCTAAGGTCTTGGACTAGAACTGAGGCAATCCAGATTGAGTTCTGCCCTCAACTCCTGAAATCAGTTGAGGGACTTTGGTTGGTCAGTCATTCTCATCCCAACCTACCTGACACTTTTTAAAAAAAAAAATGGGATGAGGAAAAATTAGACAAGGGAGTGCTGTGAATTTCATCTATATCTCTGGGTAATAGCAAAGAATATTCATCCAATGAGTAAATAAATTATTCAAAGAAGTTATATGCAGACATAAAGCTGACTTTTGAAGTTTATTGTAGACTTGTAAAAAGTAGCTGGTGGTAGTCCCAGATCATTTTCATATAAGAAAATCAATGAATTGATACGAGACTAATTGGTTCTCTCTGTTGCACTGTGGCTAGATTAGAGATGGCTTTCTAGAGTTGAAGGAATGCTATCCACCAGACTTCAGTCTTCAAAAGCTCAAATAATTCAACAGATTGAAAACAGGCAACTGTAAAAGCAATCGATCATTCAAAGCAAATAAGCTCCCATGAGAACTTATTTGTTTTCAGTGATGTGAGAAATGGTTTTGCACTTTGAGAGTGGAGATTTTTGCAAGTATTGGTAGGCCACAAGTAATAACAGCCATCCTATAAGAACACTTCTTTTCTTAATATCCTGACACTTCAAATTGATTATAACTAGTGAAGATGCTAAGGATGAGATGTAACTGTCTGTTAAAATTCCAGATGGTATTTTACTGCCTAAGTATCAGTCTTATCCTTTGGACAAATTCACCACTTTTCTACTATTCCTTTCATCATCCCCAAAATATCTTACTCCTTCCACTTTTGTAGTTTTGGAACACTGCCACACTCCCAAAACATTTCAAATAGGAGACGCCGTCAGCAGTTAAATTAGATTTTAGAGTGTCTCCTTCTCCTTTTATATGTTGTCAGAGAAATTACTTTGAAATTCTAATTTCCTTTAGTAATCTTAAAACATTAAGAGGATCATAAGCCAGTTTTCACTTATTGGAAAAATCTGCTGTTTCATCACAGTCACCAAAGTATAAGCAGCAATTGATCACCATGGAAGCTATCAAAAGGAAATAGGAAAGCAGCAATATAAGGCAAATTCATGTAGATGGATGAACTGATCATTTCTGTAGTTAGCAATGATGTTTCAGTTAGGCCCATGTTTGAACAAGTCATATCTTCACATTACTCAGCTAATAGGATTGTATTGAGAGCAATAGCAATAGCACTTAGACTTATGTATTGCTTTACCCTCTCTAAGCAGTTTACAGAGTCAGCATATTGCCCCCAAGAGTTTGGGTCCTTATTTTACCCAACTCGGAAGGATGGAAGGCTGAATCAACCTTGAGCCTGGTGAGATTTGAACTGCCAAATTGCAGGCAGCTGGCAGGCAGCAGAAGTAGTACTGCAGTCTAACCATTGTGTCACCATGGAGCAGAATGAACAATGTTCACTTTGTCATGAACTTTGCTTTTAGAAGCCAACTGTAAAGGTCATAAATGGTGAACATACTACCTTGAGACACTACAAGGTTGTAAATGCATGCCAGTTGTGAAATGCCCAAATCATGATTATGTGACCACAGATTTCAGATATGGCTGCAAGTTGAAAAACTAGTCATAAATCTATTTTTTGTTATAACCTCAAAAAGTCATTGAATGAGACAGTCAGTACTATTCAAAACGTACATAGATTTTTACATGAAGAAAGATGTAGATCTTTCTCTTGTGGCATACTATACTTCTATTTTGGCACTTCCATGGTGAAAAGATCAGCTGGTGATATCACTGTTGTCCATGATACATCCAGTTGGGGACTCCTTTCATGTCCCCATTAATTAGCCCACCAAAGTGGTACCTATTTATCTACTTGCATTTGCACGCTTTCAGACTACTAGGTCAGCAGCGGCTGGAGTGAAGGATAGGAGCTCACCCCATCACACATCAGCATTTGGGTTTCAAACGCAGGTTTGCAAATGGTCAATCCAGCATCCTAACCTTGTGAGCCACTGTGCTCCTCCTCTTGTGGCATAATGGTGAATTATATTTTGTTTGGTTATATATTGCAAGTCAGCATTCATTTTGGCAGGCAATGGCTCTAGGAACTTCATTGTTCTTTCCCCCATTCTAGTACTATTCAAGTGATTTACAATAAATCCATGTATAGCAATATCCTAATACAGTAGGATAAATGCTGCACCACAGATAGAGCCACTAAAGCATAACTAAGATTTTTGAAAGAGATGGAGGCCATTATTTAAAAAATTGCTCTGAGAATTCTCCTCACAGCTGTACGCTCATCAGGTATATAGTTTATACCTTGGAAAATATATTCTAAAACCTAGAGATAGAACAACAATCTGACTAATTTAGCAGATAATTAGGCCATCTGAATTCTTGTCATGCCCCTTCCACTCACTCTACAGTTACTTTAGCGGTCTCAGAAAACAACTACATTGTGTACAAATTAGGATGAGGCGGAGTATAATAATTGTTTCTATTAAAGATGGATTTTTGAAGTTTTAGATTTTTACCATTAAAAAAAATGGTTTGTTAAGAGCTACTAATCCCTCAAAACTCCTATGAGTTAAATAACGAAAGAGGGGAAAGTATACATAGTAATGTGAATTCTATAAAACTAGCAGACTTATGCACACTTCCTTGGCAGGAAGTGAACTGAGTTTAATAGTAGTCCTATAGCACACATAGGAATGCACTATAAATCTTTTTTAATTTGTTAGCAATGTAATGAGCCATAGAATTCTTTTATTCCATAAAAAGGTTATTAAAAGACTGCTGATGCCCTTAAACAAAATATCCATCTGGATATGCTGTGAAATTCTATATATCATCAAAGCTGTGCCTGCAAGGATTATTTTTATAATTATTATCAGCAACCTTACCACCTAGCACAATGCTCAGAAATTAGAAAATATGTGTATTTGAAAAACAGTATGATTTTCAACATAATGTTGACTATGGAATGTTACACCCAAGCGTTATATTTTACTTTCCTTTATCTTGAGTTTCTATTCCAATATCTTCAAAACTGAAACCATGTTTGAAGGCCACCTATCATACATTTTGCTGGGCTGTTTAGCAAGGCTTACAATATTTGTTTGTATTTTTCAAGCCACAGGTTCCCCCAAACTGAACACTCTTTCCTACTTGTTGGCTTGTTTGTTTTTCCTCCCTTACTTAGATTTCAATCAAGCTGCTTCGAACAAAGCAGCACAGAATAGAATAGAACGCTCTATTTGGCCAAGTATGATTAGACACACAAGGAATTTGTCTTGAAAGCATAAGCTCTCAGTGTACAACAGAATAATGATAATCACGATAATGATACCAATAAGATACCAATAAATGAATAAGATATCAATAAAGGTAAGCAGTGATGCCATAATTGGAACATAATAATAATAATTAAACTTAAGTTCAGATGGAATAAATCCATTGCTATCAGGTGCAAAGAATCCAGACTATTCATAAGGTTTCAGAATAGAATATTTATTCAAGCCTATACAGAAGAATGTGGTCAACTAATGGTCAGCACTAAGTTGATCCTAGAGAAGGATCAATATAATTCAAGGGAGGCTGGACTTGGATCTCTTGCGGCAACTCATGCACTCTAAGCTGATGATATATTTAACTCTGCCTGTTCTTTTCCTACATCTGCTTGGTCTTTCCCTTTTTCATTTGAGAGTTCAGTTTCTGCAATTGAGATGGGCAAGCAAAAGGCCAAGAGTTACCATCAGATGTGCTGCAAGCTGTCCCTAATAGACTTGGTGGTTGGGATATGAATTTCACTAGAAAATATATATTAGTTGAAATAACACGCAAAAATATATCCTATTGGGGAAAGATGCTTTCAAACTATGTGTACATTCACATAGTTTATATGCCACTCATTCCATATACTTTAAAAAGGCATAAATTTGTGTACATCATTTAAGAAAACCAATAAAACAGATAAGATACTGTATGAATTCAAACTGAAATTGATACCTTTGTTCATTGCCAAATTGTCATTTTAAGTATCAGAAATCTGATTGCTGTCAAATTCCTTAACATTTCCCAAACTGCTTTATAGCCTGTATTTGATTCAAAACTCATTCAAGTTATGTCATATCCAAAAACAAACAAGAAAGATTAAAACTACAATAACCTCATCCTGCAAATCCCATTGCAAACATTTTTTTTTAAAAAAAATGTAATAAACCAGACTGTTAGACATCTCATGAATATAAAGAATTGTGGCATGGAATAAAATTACAAATCCAACGTTCTATTTAACATGGATGTTAAGGTGTCTAAATGGCAGAGAAAATATCTTGCCTTATTCTCACAGTCTGGTTTGTAGAGGTATTTCATGGTGATCCACATTACATTACCTGGAAGATGATTCTTCGCTCTTTTGAAGTCTTTTTGGATCTTTCAGAAGGTGGATGAAAGGCTCAGAAAATGTTTCTACACATATGCAATTCACACACAACACAGACACACTCCAAAACAAGGTCCTGGAGAAGCCAGAACCACTTTCCTCTGTGTCTTGATGAATCAAATTACTTTGCTTCCATGATGTAAGTCTGTGTGACCACCTTTAATCCACTTTGAATGTCCTAGTCAATGAAAGCAAGTTAACTCTACTTTTTGAAGTAATTTTGGAAAAGCAGGCAATCACACTTGTGGAAAAGTATATAAAATCTCTGAATTAAGACCAAATCTCTCTGAATCAAGTAAGAAGCTTCTAATCTGATTCGACATTTCAAATCATTTTGGTAATTGAATCGAATTACCACAAAATTGAGTCTTCATATCAAATATTCACACAGCCATACAATTTTGACATCAGCCTTATCACTATTTTCTACTAGACTGTCATTTCAATTTCCAGCAGCTTAGTATAGCTTTACTTTTCCTGCTAAAAAAAAATAATCTTGCTATTACTTATTTGTAGCTGACCAAGTTCTACACTTTTCTTCCTAACTTCCATCATCTTTTCAGAGTCAGGGTTAATCATGCAGGAAAAATCATTCATTTGCTGTAAGAAGAAGAAACAATGGATGCAGTATATGATTGTATGGACAAACCTTTAATGTTGTGCTGAAATGAGAATTCAGTGTATTCAATTTTTTAAGACAAAGATATGAAACTACTGTAAGTGTTCAGAACATAGCAATCAAATCTATTGTTGTTCTTTGCACATTTAAGTATCTGTTATAAATAAAACAGGAAAATAAATGCAAAGTTCACTCAGTTGCATAAAAAATAATAAAGAAAATTAAGTTAAAGATAAACTAAGCAATTGAGATCCCAAAGCTGCTTTACAAAAGGCAACTAGACTTTCTTGTTCTTTTCCTTGGAAAAAAAATTTGCTTCTCATCCAAGAAGCTTCTTCAGTTTTCTTTAGTTCAGCTTCTTGGATGAGAACTAAAAAGCTTTCAAGGAAAAAAACCAAAAAAAGTCCAGTTGCCTTTTGAAAAGCACATTTGAGACAACCATGACCTGGATGATTGAAACTCTCCATAGATATTAAGCAATTGAGAGAATATACTAGTAACCAAGAGGTTTTATTATTATTATTATTTAAAAAGTCAATAGAAAAAATCCTTGCTCAGTATGAATCCCCTTTTTGTTCTTATTCTTCTTAAGGTGTTAATTTAGTCATTTTAGATTGGATGTGTGTGTGTGTGTGTGTGTGTACAATTACTTGATTCATCTGCTTTATAATATTATATTTCCATATAGAGCAGTAGCTTAGACTCAGAAACATAAATGGTTCCTTCCCGCTGTATGATTTTGTGATTTATTTTCATTTCAAAACATGTACCAGTCGACTGGATTTGAAATTTGTTCATTTATGCCTACTGTAAAGAGCTAAGTTACTTAGCATCACTACCATTTAATACAGCTGAATATTTTTTTTTTCTGAGTGAGCATACTCCATAGCTTTACTCTTTAATCCAAAAAAACTGCAGGTATGACTTTTTTCCATTTAATTAGCAAGATCCTTCTATATTAATGTCACTCACTTGGTTCTCCCAATTTAGTCAAGGAGAAAAACGAACGCAGACAACAGAAGGATAGACAAGAAGGACAATTAAATGAACTCTATCACCCTGAGATGCCCTCTGATTTATCCATTCATTCTTCATCTCGGACTTTCTTCTCTGGGCACAGATGTGGCAGCAAGTTTTACCACTTCTGACAAGAATGGCAGATTCCATTAGCTCCCCAGCTTTGCTGATATCAATTCTTCATTTACAGCATTCGCAGTGCTGTCTAAAGGGTTCCAAACTCCATTAGGGCACAACAAGGAAACCGTAGCAAGGAGAAAGAAGCCATTTTAAGAAATTTGTTATTCCAAATAGAACTAACATACACATAGTAGCAAATGTGGCCCACTGCAAGCAGCTAGCTAGTTGCCCTGCAATGGATCCACTTAGAAACATAACTTCAAATGGTCATTAAATGAGTATACATTAAGTCAGGGATGACTTGTAATGGATGACTGTAGAACCAGGTTTCATAAGTATTTTGCAATGACAGCATTTCAACAACTAGTAAAGCCTTGTCAATTTAAGAAATGCCGCCTTTCACAAACAAAATGCATATTTAAATATACATTTCAAAATTTCACTGGTGAAATGCTCATGTCACTGCTGTTCTTGTTGTTAGGGGATAGTTTCGTATTGTTCACTTTTTTAATTCTATTTTTATTGGTCAATGGCCAAAATAAAGTTATGTCTGTCTCTCCTACAGTGAAGGAATGGTTGGTGAGGGTGACAGAATTTATTTGCTGCTGCTTTAACCATTCAGTCATATCAGACTCTTGATCATTTTATAGGTAAGTACTCTCCATGCTACCCACTCAAGCAGAGCTTTTTTCAGTTTCAGCTCATCTTTGTATGAGTTTTGATGTTATTAAGCCAGCATGTTCTTTGCGTGCCCCTTCTTTTTGTCCCACCAACCATTCCTAGCATCACTGACTTCTCCAACGAATTTACATGCATGTCATGGCCAAAGTAAATGTTAAATAATTACATTTACTAGCCATGACACTATCTCTAAATGTCCACTAGATGGGGAACAACCAAATGTTCCCGCCTTTACCTGCTACAGGAAGAGGAGGGGTTTCCTCTACCTATATAACCCTCCTCCCACCTGAACACCATGCTCTTTGTACAACGTTCTTACCAGGGCAGGCATGCTCCTTGCATGTCTGCTCCTATCTCTATAAGAATACACAAACAGCCCTTTCTTATTTTTGTTCCAGTTTATTTTGTTAATAAATACAGTCTGATTTAAAGCATCTGCCTTCAGCATCTTCTTCTGCTAAGAGCATCTAAACGATCCATCGGGCAACCATCAAAAATCCTCTACAGTAAATCCTACATAGTCTTGTGATTTTGCTTCTAGTGAAGTGTCTGGTTTTATACAATTCAGCACTTCTGTTGGTTGCTCTGGCTGTCCATGCATATGAATAATTTACACCAGCACCACAATTCAAAGGCTTCAATTCTTCTTCAATCAAATAATTTTAGAGTCCAACTCTAGAGATAGAAAAAAATTACTTGAGTGATTAAAGAAAAGAGAACAATTACTTTTGTTAGTGACAGGAAGCTCTTTATGGTTAAGTATTTTTTTTTTCAAAACTGAAAAAAAAAATGAACTTGTGATTTATGGTTTGACGATAAGGGTAAAATATAGAAAGAAGAAAGCCAGAAAATAATTATATACAGAAAGGATATTATAGTAATGCATTTATAACTGTTGTAAAGAAGTTTGGAAGCCACTTCTCTATATTTCTTTTCTTTTTCTTTGTTTTTAGTCTTTTCTCTTTTTTTCCTTCCTTAGTCCCTTATCACATTTCTTTTTTTCTTTAATTTTTTTTATTGCTTTTATTCTGCATCTTCAATAAAATATACGGTTAAATAAATCTTGATTTTTTTAAAATATATGAACTGCCTCAGTTATTTGAAAATTCAAATTGCTCCCAATTTAAAATCCATTTTTTATCACAATGTGTTCGTTTTGGTGTCCTCATTTCTGTGATTATTTTAGGCATCATTTTGGCTAATGCTGTGACATGTCTAACACAATGTAATCAATATCCTTTTCAATGAAAATAGAAAACCATGAAATATATTTATTTATGTTTTGTAATGTCCCTTATTTATTCCCTGGTTGATAACAATGCTTTAACCTGAAGCATACTCATAAATTATGCTGTGCAAAAATAAGGTCAATCGTGGCTGGCGTTTTGTGCAGATTGATTATTACGACAATACAAATCATACAGTAGGAATTCTTTTAAATGACTGTCAAATCCAGAAAGCAAATGCAGTCACTCAAAAAATCTTCACATGGCTACTTAAAGGCTCCCCCAACGTTTTCCAGGCTTTCAGTTTTCAGGTATTCTAGAAAAATATTTTTTCTAGCATATATGTCTATGTGCTTCACAGTTACAGTTCCAAAAGATGTGTACCTTGCAAGCAAAATGTTTGGTCCAATCAGTTGCATATTTGGGTATGCAAATGATTGGGTATCCTACAAAGCTTCTTGATAACTTTAGAGTCCATCAGTCACACCAGGGCTTCCTAGATAAATGAGGAGTTTTCTCAGAAGGTACTAGTTTCAAAAGCAATTCTGTGAATATACCTGGAGGATAACTAGCACAAATTATAGCTCTCATTCTTAAAAGCAAATGGTAATGTAAATTATTTCCCATATTGCTATTTTTCTTGTTTCCTTAACTCATGTGCTATTGCTTTGTAAAAGTCCTTCAGTGCTTTCAAAATTGAACAGTTTCCAATTAATCTTGCAACCTTCATATAGACACAATGACAATTTCTCTCTCTCTCTCTCTCTCTCTCTCCGTGTCTCCTCTGTCTTCATTCTTGTTTTATTTTCACATTCTTCTACTTTGCAAATTTCTGGTTTTGGTGTGGCTGAAGATAGATAGATAGATAGATAGATAGATAGATAGATAGATAGATAGATAGATAGATAGATAGATAGAATATATATACATATACAGACACACACACACAATAAGACAGGGTCTTATATTTCTTTTGACCCCCAAAATTAGCACTTGGCCTTAGTTTTGGGAAGCTCTTATTTTGTTTGAGGTGCAGGAGAATCACCTCCTTGAGGTGCAGGAAGGGCTGCCTCCTGTGCTGGCCACACCACCTCTTCACTACAGCTTACTTTTGGGGTAGGGCGTATATTAGCCCCCGCAAAAAATTAGGCTTGGGCTTATTTTTGAGGTGGGTCGTATTGTCGGAGAAACAGGATGTATGTATGTATGTATGTATGTATGTATGTATGTATGTATGTATGTATGTATGTTAGTTTGGGAGAGACTGGCCCAAAGTCAACCAGTTGGCTTTCATGACTAAGGTAGTTCTTGATTCTTACAATTTCCTGTTTTCTAGGTCAGCATCTTAACCACTACACCAAAATTGCTCTTTAACTGATAGGATTTGTTGTAACATGATGTGGCGACAGCATCTGCTAGCATCCAATAGTTTACCAAAGATTAGACATATTCATGATTATTCATAAATCTTTCAATATTTCCCAGCAATTGCAGCTATGTAAAAAGTTCAGAGACAGCCTGAATGGCACTAGATACCATTTGCTGGAAAGCAACAGTAAGAGATGCCTAAATCCCTCATGGGCTTCATTCAGTTTGTGTGAAAATAGAATTCTGAAGAAGACGGGTCTTGTGTCTGTTACCTTTTGGGGCCTCCTTTGAGAAGGGTACTGCCTGGGCCCCTTCAAAGAGTTCAACCATATCAATATTTGCTCATGCAGATTGTTCGGCTTTGGTGTGGGTAAGAAGCAGTCTGTGATGATAACGAGCCTTCACAACTTCTCCAGCTCCAGTGAGCCCAGAATCTTTAAAAATGAATCAAAACAGTGTAAGGCAGCCTAATGAAGGCTTTGAAGAATAAAGGCAAGCTCAGAAGTCCTTTCCCTTTTAGCATGGATATCTGTTCTTGTTGACTGAGAATACCCCCTATCAGCACTTTCAGTTTACAGCCTTCTGTGCAATTTAAGTTTGCAGTAGGTTTAAAACCGCCCACCAGCAGTCCACTTGGATGTGCAAAGAAGCATGCAGACCTCGGATAGTCCAGACTTCTGACTGCGGTAATTTGGATCAAATTCAGTAATAATTATTACAGGGAAAAAAAAAATCAATCAGTGGAGTAGAGAATAGTGGAAAATGTACTGTGAAACTGATTTTTGGCTCAGTTACAATTATTAGCTCAAAACAGACCTTTTTCTTCATGGAAAATTAAAATCAACTCCTTACAGTTTTTGCTCTTCGTGGACCTTAGTCTGTTTGCTGTAGAATTGCTGCATACCGCTAAGGACGCTTGGCTGTAAGATGCACAGACTCAAAATGGTGAATCTCTTGAATCTCTTTACTATATCCCCTCACCCCCAAATAATGCAAGACTGCAGTACTTGCTATGTTATGCAACACATTGCAGATCGTAACATCATAGCGTTGTCTGAACAGCATTGATGGGAAGGAAATGTGGAGATAATCTACTCCAGGCCTGTCAAACTGGTGGCCTGTGGGCTGGATGTGTCACGCACAGGCCACGCCCACCCCGGCTCTGCAAAGGCAAAGAAGTCACGATACATCATGTAACATGATCAAATTTGACACCTGTGATCTAGTTTAAGGATGAGCAACATTTTTGCATGATGTTACAGTATCATCACAGGGAGATGGGCAGATTTCGGTTGTTGGGGGAGGGAGGTTAAGGCATTAATAAGGTGACCAATCGTCCTCCTTTAAGGAGGACAGTCCTTCTTTAATAAGTTCTGTCCTCCCTCAAAAAGTGTCCTCCTACATGTCCTCCTTTTTGATATTTGAAGACTAATCTGTAAATCTCCATATTCAATCGATGCCGATCCGATCCGTTGTGTGTGATGTGATGTATTTGTATTTAACATGACGATTCGTCAAGGCTCGGTACAGTGTGACGAGACGTGATTATGAGACGCATGCACTCCACACAGGAGACATTGAGAGAGAGTGCCGTGCGCAAGTGGCTTTGTTTACTTCTTACCAAAACACGACACGGCACCTACGCATGCAGTAGACTCACGGTAATTATTTCTTTGTGTCCTTCTTTTCATTGTAAAAAAGTTGGTCACCTTAGCAATTAAGGACAGAGAATCTGCCTAGAAATAAATGGCACTGGTCTCAATGGTGGGAAGGTAGTTGAACTAAACTGATATCATTGGACAAAAAAGATTTAGTTTCCTGAATACCTTTAGGTATATGTTACAGATATTTGGCTGCTAATCCCAAAAATAACCTTTAACTTAATCTTTCACGTACCATTTTATATAAATCTTCTGTTTTTACACAGTGGCAATTTATACCCTTCAGTACTTGTTGGCTTTGCTGCACACATGAAAGAAATATATGAAAACATGAAACTGTCGTTGAAGCACATTCAGTAAAAATTGGCATATCTGTGGAGATCTAAAAGTAGTGGCTCCGCAGCTTGGAATGCACCTCGGATATACCAAGTACTTGGTTATTACAGATATGCAGATTATATGCATGGGACAGCCATGCAAGAGAGTTGCATTACATTAAAAAATGGACACTCTGAAAGAATTTGGTTCCAGGACAGAAAAATGTTGGAATGGGACAATTTGCCACAGCCAATTCGCTGTGGCCAACTCACCACGGCCAATTTGCTGCAACCAACTCATTGCAGGACAACTCACCACAGCCAACTCACCATGGGACAACTTTCTGCGGGACAATTTAACAATTCTATTTAATTATTTAAAATAAATAAAATTATTTTAGTTTTTGCCATTCACATTTATTCTGTCCTTTCTTTTGCATCCTTTCTTTAATGATTCTATTCCACTGTTTCTTTGATATTAATGTAACTCTTATCCTGCGGCGAGCCAGCTGTGGCAAGTTAGCCGTGGCAAGTTGGCTGTGGTGAGTTAGGCATGGCAAGATGGCTGTGGTGAGTTGGCCGTGGTGAGATGGCTGTGGTGAGTTGGCCATGCCAAGATGGCTGTGGTGAGTTGGCCATGGCGAGATGGCTGTGGTGAGTTGGCCGTGGTGAGATGGCTGTGGTGAGTTGGCCATGGCGAGATGGCTGTGGTGAGTTGGCCATGGCGAGATGGCTGTGGTGAGTTGGCCATGGCGAGATGGCTGTGGTGAGTTAGGCATGGCGAGATGGCTGTGGTGAGTTGGCCATGGCGAGATGGCTGTGGTGAGTTGGCCGTGGTGAGATGGCTGTGGTGAGTTAGGCATGGCGAGATGGCTGTGGTGAGTTGGCCCTGGCGAGAT
>JANHJO010002116.1:151222-161430 GCA_032468235.1 Pseudoxyrhopus heterurus | reverse complement strand
CTATGTTATGTTTGTTTTGGTCCTGTTCAATTGTATCAATGAAGGCCTGCCAGGTGCTATCTATGGAAGTCAGTTAGTACACGTTAGGTCAGCCCTCATAGCTTTAATCCTTGCCAGTTGCTCACCCATGTCCATCCCTGGTCTTAGCTTGATATTGTAAAAGTCCCTGGAGGTCCTGCTTGTTGCGCCCATATTGTCACTGTGAAATATTTTACAAAGAGTAGTCCACACTTCCTGTGTGGTGAGTCCATCTAGGATACTGGCATAAAGGGCAGTATCCATAGAGCTTAGTAATGTTGAGCAAGCTCTCATCTGAATGGCATCTGTTTCAGGGCTCCAGGGGAAGGGTGGTGGGTCAGTGAGCATATCTAGTGTATTTTCTCTCATCATAACAATTTGGATTTCTTTACTCCATTCTGTAAAATTATCACGCCCCAGACGTAGTTTCTTAAAAGTTGCAGGCAGGGCAGTAGAGAAATTTTGGTTAAAAGATGCATTTGGCTTAATTTTATGCCTTTGTTTTATTCGAGGGCTGAAAGGCATAGGAATCCCTATGCCTGGTGTAGCTTGCCGATTGACAGCCAGCTGATCTTGACAGAGACCTGACTGTGCATGTTGGACGACTGGGCATGCGTGGACTTCAGTCTTCATTGGAGCTCAGAGGGGTAAGATGTGCCCTTCTGGCCTCCTTGGGTAGGCCATGGCTGTGGCTTTAGGCCTGCAGCCTGAGCTCAGGGACCGCAACAAGGGCTCGAGAAGACTGAAGAGGAGTAGGAAGAGGAACTCACTGAAGAGCAGAGCTTCGTCACTGGAGGATCCGGGAAGCAGTCATCAAGGGAGTAGTCCGAGTCACCAGAGAAGACGGATACGAAGTGCGATCATCAGAGAGGAGTCAGAGCCAATCCCCCGGGTGCAGGTGTGAGGAGAAGGCACCAAATATGGCTGCCCCAGAGCCGCAATTTCACGCCGCTAGAGGAAACACGATTTGATCCAAGACAGCGCAGCGAGTGAGAAGAAAGCTTTATTCCTTCCTGATTGAAAGTGCCCCTGATATTGCTTGTGAAGGATTTTGAGGCTTCAGGAAAGCGGCAACAAATGATTGATGGACAACGCTTGATTTGGCGGTTTATTTTTAGCTTAAAGGAATTTCTTCAGTTTTTGTAATCAGTTCATTTAGGCCAAAAACACTTTCAATTCATTACAAATATTTATCACATATTTATCACCCCCTCTTTATACTTTTTATTAATACATCCCCCAGGAACAAGTCAATTCTACCACCATTAATTACACAGCCGAGATATTTACTGTAGCTTTGTCATGTATTTATTCACTATATAACTCATTAATTAACTAAAATAATATTATCACGATTTATCAAGCGAAGTCAATTTAATTAACAATATTAAGATATAACATTTTTTTATCCATTCAATCCATTTCTCTTTCTCTTTCTTATATAAATCAGACATCATTTCCCCCATTATCATTTTTAAAAATAATTTCTCCATTTTTTAATAATCAATTCATCTATCTTCTTATCACCATCAGCCAGAAATACTTTCAATTCATTTTAAATATTTATTTCAAACCATCTCTTAAGAGTACTACTTATAATGACAATATCACTAGTTATCCACTATCTCCACTCCATCTCTGTACTTTTTATTCTAATATATCCCCCCAAAAGAAAAAAAATCAATTCTGCCACAATTGATTACACAGCCAAGATGTATCCTACCCATCGTCCCTTTTTTCCTTCTTTGTTAGTACATTTGTACTGTTAGTACAGTCAGCTCCCCTTCCAAGCTCACTTCTCCAATTTCTGGCCACCTCCATAATAGATAAACGCCACACCTCTCTCTTCGTCTTCTGTTCTCTGATTCCCCTGGTATCCACAGATAAGTCCTTCTTTCTCTCTGGTTGTTGAATTTTTCTTTTTAGCTCCACACTCCTTCTCCTCCTTAATTCCTTTAGTTGCTGATTACGCCATTCAATTCTCACCGCCATCACATCTTCCTCCATCTGCTCCGCTGTTTGGTAATCCGCCTCTTCCTGTTTACTTCGCCCAACCAGCTGGTCCACAGTTCCCCCTGTCACATCATCACACTGATTTTTATTTCCATTGCAAATGTTCAGCATTTTTTGAAGTATTTGAGACATTCCATTGAGATTATCAATCATCCAGTCGCCGCCCAGAGAGAGCCCATCGCACAGACTTTGACATTTGGTTATTTCTGCCGCCATTTCACTCAGGTGGCTATTAAGACCGCTAAAAATTATTCTTTAAATCACTCACAGTCTCAGTTTTAACAATCACGTTTTTTTGCTCTCTCCTCCATTCTCCACTTTCAAATTCAGTTGCAATCAGCTTGGCTCAGCTTAAATATTCATCCATCCACAACTCCAGTTCTTTATGCTTCCTCCTTCTCTTTCTTATCCCGGAATCGTCTGACTTTATGGCGGCCATATTTGCCACCGCTTCGTCCTGCCATCGACTGGGGGTTTTCTAGCACAGGGAGGGGGAAAAAATCTCCCCTCAACAGGTCTAGCAGGTCCCCTATGCTTCGCCGCCCCTACAGGGTGGCTTTCGGCTCCTTGGGAAGCCCTCGGGCCGGGAAGCCTGGTATAAACTCCGCAGGCCTGCGGAGCTTACAACCAGTGCCGCCGGATGTCAAACCAGAAGTCCCAACTGTCTCAATCTTTTAATGTCTTGTGAATGGGGATTGCACAGTACAAATGAGGAACATTATGTGAATCCAGAGGGTTTTCCCAGCTGTATTTTGTATGGCATCCACACAGACTACTGGCTCACAAGGGTGAAGCTTAGCCCCCAGAAATGAGGTTGAAGTTTATCCTCTTTACATTAGAGGTAAGAAAGTTAGAAATCATTTTATTTCAATCAAAAAGGAAAGAAAGTAGGAGTCACTTTTATTTCCTTTTAAAAGCCGATACCTCGCTCAGAGCTTTAAAAGCTGCTATGGGACTAATTTTATTTGTGTTTTTATTTTCAATTAGGCCCAATTCCTCTGTGATATAACCATGAGCAGCTGCGAGCACGTAACAGTTATAAAGATAAAAGAGTTTATTTTAATTTGAACTCTGGCAAAGCATCCATTAAACCACTGTAAAGCTAATTTTAAAAAAGAAGAATAAGCAAGAGAATATATAACAAGCTTTATTAGACTGGTTTTGTTTCCTGCGACTTTTCAAAAAAAGTCACCTCTTTGTGAACACAAAAATAGGGTTATTACTTACATTAAAATCAAACCTAAAGGTGTTTGCAATGCATACATCTTATCTTAATCCAAAAGGTAAAGGGTCTGCATTTGACCAAAGAATTCTCCCAGATATGGCAGTGGTGATGTTTAATTGAATTTTTTAAAATTGGTTATCTAATAACCCAGAGTATAAAAACGCTTTTTGTGTTTATCCTAAACCAAAGAAGTTGGCTGTGATAGCATTAAAAAAAAACCCTCCTAATTTATTTCACATATTATTAAATAAACTTTCTATTGTGGATCTTTTTTCTTGACCTTTATTTTTGCACCTAAGTGTTGTTTGAATGTTGTAAGCCAAACAGAGATGGCCTGGAGTTTTCTCAGCTAAGCTAGTGTGGTAACAAGTTCCAGTGTAACATGTGGAAAGTAACGTTTGTTGGGACATATTTGTGAGGAAAGTTACAACAAGCTGTAGCAAGCTCATTTAAAGGGAATTCTAAACTCTGCTTTGTTTTAGAGCTGGTAGGTGGTAGATTCATGGTAGGTAGTGAAACACAAGGATGTAAAAATTTGTTACAAAGACTTGAATGTGTTGGTTGGCTATTCCTGAAAAGTATAAAATAATGTCTTTTTATCTGCACATGATCCATTTCCATTATTACTGTATTTTAGTGTCTGCTAAGAATAGTTTCACTATCATAGAAAACCTATCTCTTTAGGTTGCAAATAAAGATGACTTTTGTGCATATGATTTTGAAATGATATATCCCAAATACAGATTTAATGCCTCAGTGAAGACTAACCCTAACTATAGAAGATGGTTGTGGAATTGGGGGATTGGTTATCTCCACTTGTATTCACCAGTATATTGAATCATATGCCACAAAAGTCATCACCCTTTACTTTAGAATGTAAAGTTAAGATAGCATTAGAAAACCTACAGAGGACAAGTTGATTAGTAGATGTTTACTAGAATGTTCAAACAGAAATCTGTTTGAACATTTCTATTTCTAAAACAAGATTCTGGAAAGAAAAATGGACCAACTGATCTTAAAATCTTGAACTATCCACAAGCCAAAGCTATTCATTTTTTTGCACTTTTGCAATATTATCTATCTTCCTATCTATTAATATAAATTATCCTACTTCCAAGGACCAGGGCAGTTCATGATACAAAACCATTTTAAAAATCTTACACAAACTTTGAATAAAGAGTCAATAACTTGACGTCTATGATACTGATATCTTAAACTTCAGTTAATATTGATAGACTTATTTCACTTTACTATCATTAAACAAATTTATATACTTAAATATACTTTATTTTTCTCTTTCTATCTTTAATACTTTAAGATTTCTAAAGAACAAAATGTTCATAATTTTAATCTAAGTATATAAATATTACTGCATTGAAATCTGAGTTAAAATGGAACCACGTATCCAAACTTATAACTTGATAATAAAAGGAAAAAAATCTATATAAAAATATAATAAGAGTTCTTCGGGAGTTGGGCGGCCTATAAATGCCATAAATAAATAAATAAATAAAATAAATGAATAAATAATATAAAAATTGTGCAAAGCAAGACAATTTGCTTAGGCACGATATGAATCTGCTTGAGGTTTTATTTTTTTATTGCATTATTGAAGTATCAGCTATATAATAAGTATCAACTCTTACCGTGTATGCCTGAAAGCCTGAATATGCATATTTTCCTGGGTGGCCTCCCAAAGCTTCCATTCAAGGAAGAAAAAAAATTAGGAGAAAGTGAATGTTTTCTCAAGATTGCCAGAATAGGAATATTTCAACTAATCTATGAAGTATTTTATATGCACAGATGGTAGTTAGCTTTGGAAATAAGAGCTGCTGTTGATTTCAATTTGAACTGTTCTGGAAAAAAAAAGATTATTCTTCACGTGACTCTACATTCTCCATTTAGCAACTCGGAAAACGTTTTAGTTCTTGTTCATTTTATTTATAATTTGGTCCTGCTTCCTTTTGATTAATCTGTGCTCAACAGCCTTTCCAAATGTTAGTCCTGCGTTTTTAGAACCTCCAAATGCACTTATTTTCTCATCTTAATCAATCATATTAGAGAGATGTGAGATTGAAATGAAGGCTCCTTGGCACTTGCTTGCTGAAGAAACTGTCCAAAGGGAAATTATTAAAATATCTGTTTTTAAATAGCTGCCCTGTAGCTTTATCACAAGAAATTGTTTAAGTTGTGTTTAATGAAGCCACCTAAAAAATAGAAGCTGCTAGTTCAACAGAAGCAGAGCTTCAGCTAAAGGAAAATATTTGAAAATATTTATGTAGACATATAGCAATACTATTTAGACTTATATACCACTTCGTAGTGCTGTACAGCGTTCTCTAAGTGGTTTACAGAGTCAGCAATATTGCTCACAACAATCTGGATCCTCATTTTACTGACTTCAGAAAGGCAAGTTTTACCTTGAGCCCATCAGGATCAAACTCCAGACTGTGGGCATAGTTTGCCTGCAATACTGTATTCCAACCACTGCACCACCACAGCTCTATCACCAGCTCATCTAAATGCAGAAGCTGATTTTCATCTATGTACAAACTGTTTATGAATATGATGCCTTATCATGTTGCTTATATTGGCCAGATTACTCTTTTGAGACAGACGGAAATATATCTTCACAAAGCTTCTTGCAAGAAAATAAAGATTGGGATTCCGAAGACTCAAAAGGGCCCAAAAAGAAAATATCTGTTTGCTTTGTTTTTTTTTAAATACCTATAATTACTGAGATCTGTAATGCTTTATTATATTGTATCATCATTCTGAAATTATAGCAAAATTATAGTGAATGTGAATAGGTTTTGACAAACTATAATTGGGGCAACTTTATTTTCAGCTTTAGATCAACCAACAATTTCATCTGGAAAAAAAGCCAATTAGGATTATTTGACACCGAATAGCCAGTCATTTGTACCTAATCAATAAAGATGCAAACTAATTGTCCTCTTTCAACCTGTTCTGAATGGTTTATCAACTTGTACACTGTTCACAGTCCAATAATAGATAGTACTCTAACAGACTGAGGGTTCATCTAATCTATTCCCCAAGAGATCACACATTTATCAGTTCTTAGTAGAAATCACAGTAACAGAATGAGCTAGAAACATCATGCTTTGTAATATTAAAAGGGGGTGGGAAGTGATTCCTACAAAAACAGAAAGAATCCTAATGTATTTGGACGAAGCTGGGATTTAACTTTCAAATTCTTTCAGACCTATTTTCAATCTTTGAAACATTTTAAAATGAAGAAAATGGCTCAGCCTAAAGAAAATGAATGATCTAAAGAATGATCTCTATTAAAGCAGTGAACATAATATGAGGATCCCTGTGTTGCAGGTAGCTAAGCTTCTACCTGGCCATAAATTCTACTAATAAATAAATACAATATAATGTTTACATTTTGTATTAAGATATTACAACCCCTGGCCATTGAACCAGACCCACTTCCACAGGGAAATGATGCTTGTTTTCAGAGCAAATAGCAATAATTTAAACTGGCATCCCCTTCCATATAACAGCATACTACTGAAAAGCAAAACATTTCGCTACGATAAATACTAGTTTCTACCACACGGGGGCAGCTTCTGACAGCATAGCTGCCACCTGTAGCTGACTCCGTTAAATCGTTTTTTTTAGTGAAAACCTGTAATTTTGCTTACAGGACATGTACTGTAAGTTGCAAACTGTAAGAGATGCTTACAGGACATGCTATACAAATATATGGACATGCAAGGCTACTGCCCAAATCCTGATAGACCAAACATAGAATTTTGAATCTCAGATTCAGAATAACCAGATAACATAATCTGAACCCATTCAAATGCCAAAGCTGTTCCTCCACATGCTATGTTTAATCTCTGGCCCATGGTGAGAATCTTATTATTAGCAGGAGCATCTCTCTTCAGGAAGAATAAATCTAATTCTTGTTTCCCAAGGACCAAGATAACATCAGCTCCATTGAAATCAATGGAAAAAGTTGCCATTCTGAAGAATAATCACCTTTCCCTTGGATTAATCCCTTGGAATTTTCTCCCTGCTTTGGGACAATACAGCTATGAAAAAAAAGATGCAGATTAATGGTGAGGTTCCTTGCTTTTTTAAAAAAATTACTCAAGCAATATTTAATTTCAATTGTTTAGTTAATCCAATAGGAGAATATATGTAGTTCAGTATTGTGGAGCCCTTGGTGCTCTCTTATTTTGATGGTTCACTTTCAGATATTCCATTACTCTACTATGCAACATCATCAATGCTGGTGAGTGTGAGGTTTGTTCCCTGTTTATATACAGTAGTTTATCCTGCCAGTATTGGTGTAGTTTTCTCCTTGGTAGTTCCTTAATTAGGGTATTGTTATCTGTTTGATTGTTTGTCTCTTGTTAATCTCTGCTTATATGGGTGTTGGTTGCTGGAGAGGGTGTGTTCTGGTCTTTATGTTTCCTTTTCAGCACTTTTATTGTCCTTGAATAGTGTGTAAATGTGGTTTATTTCTATGTGTCTACTGATGGCTGATTTATCTAAGCTTCCAGGAATTTTCTAGGGTTTTTTTTTTATTTGTCTTGGTGTAGGATGTTCACAGTTTCCAAGCTGAAACTATGGGGGGAGTCTGTCCATGTGTTGTGAGATTATGGAATTATTATGGAATCTCATGATTATGGAATTTTCATTGTGCTTTCTGGCTAGTTGGTGATCATGATGTGCTCTGTTAGTCTTCTTCCTGTCTCTCCTACATAGTGACTGTTACATTCCTTCCATTGTATATTGTAGATAACTTCTGTTTTTTCTTCTTGGGATACTGGGTTTTTTTTATTGACTTAACATGCTTCAGAAGGCGCTTAGTTGGTTTGTGTGCTAGTGATGCCATGTGATTGTCATAGTCTGTAGGTGGTTTCTGAGATGTTTTTGGTCTGTGCTGTGTTATCCTTTCCACAGTGTGTGTTTGGTTGTGCAATAGTGGGTTGAATGGTCAATCATTTTTTCATTAAGTTGTACGGATATCCATTTTGTTAGAAGAAGCTGTTTTAAAAAGTCAACACACTGTATTACATTTAAAATTGTTTTCATTATTTTTATTTTGCTGACGTTATCACTACTATTTTGGATTAACAAAAATATTTAAATATACAAAGAGACATTTTGTATCTAATTATTTGTGCCTAAGGGAAAAACAGCCATTTGTTTTCACAAGTCTTTCATTTCTCTATTCTTTCTTGTAATATTGTAAATTCTTCTGAATGTTAGTGCTAGAAAAGGTCAGGTAAAATCTCCAGTAATGTTAAACAATTGAATATATAAAAGAAACTTTTGTTCTACTTTTCAGAATTAAGTGATTTAAAGCCATCGGAACTTTCAGACTACATTTCTGGAAGGTCGCGTGACCATCAGTTTCAAAAATTACACATTAGTACTGTAACTTATGGTCAGGTAAATTGGTGTTAACATCCTTAATCTAAATGTATATTTAAAAAAAAATCATATATCTTATTCTAGATTTAAAAATGGTAAAAATAATATTCATTCATCATTGTAAAAATGATGCAAACTTCTTGTTTTATGAAACCATAAAGCTGTCCATTTTGACACCTGAAAAAAATATGTCTGCATAATTTTTATTCATGTGCATATTAGGTGAAAGACAACCCATTAATTTTATTTAAAATTAAGCAACCATTTGCAAGAGCACCCATAGCACGTTCTTGAAACTTTGAATGTCTTGAAAGCTGAAAAAGATCGGTGGAAGCTCCCATTGGGGTTCCTTTTCAATGCTTTTGCAGGAAGATGGCCGCTCTTGAAAGGGACCCAAGCCAAAAAGGATGGGGAGGAGATCTTGAAGCCACTGGGTGAACAGACCTGGACAAAGAAAAAAAAATGAGAACAACCCCTCTCCCTTCTGTTCAGTGGCCCTTGAAAACATCCAAAAGGAACACAGAGACATCCATCTGGAGACCTAAAAGTATTGGCACATCTGTTTATTTTTTTTATTTTTTGTGTCTTTCTTGTGCTATTAAGTCACTTCTAACTCCTTATGATCACCTGCACAAGTCCATGCAGTTTTCTGGGCAACTTTTTTTGGAGTGGTTGGTCTTGCTTTTTTTCTTCCTAGGGCTGAAAATGAAAGAGAAGGAGGACTAAAGCCCCCAGTTAGCTTCGTTCCCAAGTCAAGACTAGAATCCTGGTCTCTCAGTGTCTGGTCTGGTGCCTTTAACCACTACACCATCTGGCTGTCTTTGAGAGCATAGATCTCTATTTATATATTAACATGTGGGAAAAGAGCAGCATGTTTTAGGTTAGACTTCAGTAATTACAATGTCAACCTCCTGGGAAAACAATCAGAATTTTAAATATACCCTGCTCTTCCCTGCCAGAATTATTCCTTTTTTTATCTTTTTAATGTTAGAGAACCAGAGCTATTAAACTTTGCCCAGCTTTCTTGCCAAGGATATTATTTTGATTGGCTGCAGGTTTATGTTTGCCTAAGTAATAACCAACATAAGATTGGAAGTTGCCAGCAGGGAAAACATGTAATTTATACTTTCTTACTCCTTCCCTTAAGAGCTGAAGAGATTTTGCAGAAGCTTCAGTATGAAGAGATTCCCAGTTTATCTCCTGCAAGAGGTGAAGGAGAATCACAGGTAAATGGCATAGTGCATAGTGCATTTCTGTGTTGCACTGAGATGAATACAAGAACAGCCTAAAAGTGGTACAAACATGTAGAACATTGAAACTCCTTGGTAATATGTCACCTAATAAGAATCAAAAAAGGATGAAATCTTCTGACCTAAATTTGCATCTCTTCATCAATGCATTGTCCTTCAAAGTTTACACTGCTCCAACTTTTACTATATGTTTTTTTGCAACAAAAGGAGCATAGGTGAGATAGAAAAAGGTGGGAAGGGAAGGGAAGGGAAGGGAAGGGAAGGGAAGGGACGGGAAGGGAAGGGAA
>JANHJO010002116.1:94833-107051 GCA_032468235.1 Pseudoxyrhopus heterurus | reverse complement strand
GTTCGCCTATCTGATGGATTTAGATTAGAGTTGATAAATGTGATGTTATGGCTAACTAAGACATATCTAAGAAAAAAATATTATTGACATGTCCAAGATCAATAGATGTGCCATTCTACGGAAGAAAAAGGAGGCCATGAAAACAATGCCCTCATTTCAATAATCTTTTATTTTTTAAAATTTGATCCTCCCATAATAATGTACTGAAATGCATAACAGTTACATTGTACAAAGCATTTAAGGAAAGTACCTTGACTTGCTGGTTATTTCAAAATGAGATAATAAACAAAAGAAAAGTAAAATCTGGCCCCTTACCAAAAAGGCAAAACACAGCCCCCCTCCCTACCCCTGTCCCGAAAATAACAGAATACAGTTAATCATTTATTTATTGGGTTTTTTTTAAACATAAGTTTGGAACACTTCATTTTACAAATAGGATTAACATGAACATAACATCACATAGCTCGCAGACAACCAGCATAAAATATTGGGTACAATTTTCTTTTTCTTTACCAGAAGAATCATGCTTTCATGAAGAAAAAAAAATTAGAATGCTTTATACATTTGAATCATTTTGCTTTATTACAAAAAAAATCTCTAAATTGCCTCTATTCATTATTTAATTTCAGTAAAATGGAAAAAAAGGATAGTAAAAGAGGAATGTAAGATTTTTTTTTCCAAACACAGTTTGCACGCCGATATATGCAGATCAGTTCGCCTCCCTTTTTCCTTTTGAAGTTCATGAGTGCCCAGAAAAATGATAGTGAGAGGTTTTGGGGGGAAACCGGACCAGTGCTATTCATTTCGTATCAACAGTGCTACATTTAGCAAGAGTGCTTTTCTACTTAACCCACCAACAATTGTTTGCCAACAAATAAATACATGGTACAAGCAACATCAAAAAAAGAAGAGAAGGAAGAAGAAATAATCAAAAGCAAAAAATAAACACGAACAAGACGAAAACAAGCAATGACTTGATTGTCTAAAATTAAAAATGCCTTTACAATAATAGGGGAAGCATTCGTTGAAATTATAGTGGTATGTTTAATGACCATGGTCCATTGTAAGTAAGATGCTGAAAGATTCACTTCCTAGGATTACTGAATATCCAGATTTGTGTGTATGTGTGTGTGTGTGTGTGTGTTTTACAATATACACAGATGCCTTACATTGTCATCTCCTGTGATTCTCTATATTCAATTTATTTTTATAGTGTAATTCAGAAGGCAAACATTAAAGAGAGGACAAGATATTGCCACTAAGTTCTAGATTAATGGCTGGCGTACAAAGGCTTTGTCTTCCTGTGGCTTGAAATGCATGAAGCAAAAATGAGGTGGACTGTATAGAAAAGGCTATCTCCAACTGCTCTATGGGAAAGCAGAACGATCCCTTCCCCCCAATGAATGAAACCATTTTTGTAGTTGAGTGAAATGCTCGTGAGTATGTAGCAATAGAATCTTAACCCCTAAGTTCCTCCCCGAACAGGTAGAGTGGAAGACACATATTTCCCATCAAGGTCTATTTGATCCATCTTTTGTGAATGTCGCATTGATCCTCAAAATGTCAGCAGCTGCCTTCACTGTGCAAAACAAAATATTGAGAATAAATAGTTTTTCTTCTTCTTCTTCTTCTTCTTCTTCTTCTTTTAAATCATTTGAGTTTAAGGTCACCTGACTTTAAACGTGACCTGTCAGATTTCTAAGGCATTCTGCTCTGCAGTCTTTTTAGTCATTAGTCTTCTAGCAAAGAGCCTTGTTGCTAGTTCGGACTTAGTCCCAATCCAGTTAACGATTGACAGGGTCATACGTGACTAATGGACTGGATGGCACCAGATTCTGCAGCAGCTCTAGCCATACTGTGCCACATGTTGGACGAAGAGTGTAGAGAGTCCTTGTCGGAGAGTGAAAGCATCATAGCGTAAGCCTAGGTCAATGAGAAATGAGAAAACAGTTCTAAATGTTAATAATAATAGTGTGTAGACCCACAATTTTGTCATTAGTAGCAATTCAAATCAAATCAATCTTTTTTCTGTCATAGACCAGCAAATAAAACACAAGACTCATGGTCAACATTATGGTACCACACTACTTGGCTGTGGTCAATGAAATAAAATCAGGTTGGTATGACAATAGTATCTTGAGATAAAACAAATTGGAATGATTAGGATATTTATGAAGAATGGAAATAATAATTCCTGGTGAGCACCTGCATAGGGAGTTCCATACAGAATAATACGTTCCATCAATTCAATTATACCTCCACTGTATCGACAAAATGTCTATTTGAAGGAGATTTGTTTGGTATTTTTCTCCTGTTGGGAGGGCATTGAATCTGAGGAATCTGAGGAAACTGAGGAAAAGACCCTTCTAATTTTGGGATTGTTATGTGACTGAGATATCTAGCAGGTTGGAGAAGATGGGCAGAGTGGTTCAAGAAGGAGTTCTGAGGCTAGCAATTCTCATTTATGACCGTGCTTGATGACTATTTGGGAAAGGGTCTCACTTATTGTACCACCCATCCTTTTCTTACTAGGGCCTAGGAAGCTTTGGGACAGAAAAACTGCAAGTGCTTCTCATTATTAAATTTGCTACCAGTAAATACATAGAAAAAGTGAAACAAACACTCGATCTAAGTCTTAGTGGAACGGCAACATTGAGAACCTAGCCATTTCAATTCACTGAAGAACAAAGTCTTAATTTACTTTCTGGGAGTAACTATTAAACATTACAATAGAACAGTTTGAAACCTATGACTAAAATGTTTTCAGATTATATGGTTTAGCAAACATAAGAATTAATGCTGATGCTAAACTGGGGACATATATATATATTTCCCTTGCAGGAGAAAGGACTAAGGAAAGAAGACCCTATATTCCTATGATTTACATTTATAAAGGCAGCCCTGTCAAATCCACAATTGTCCCTAAGCAGTTGAATTTGGAGATGGACACAATACTTGGCTGTTTATTATCATACATCCCTTATTCTCAGCCTCAATGTTTTGATTTCATCTGGATTAGGCTGCTAATTGAATTTCCTTAGTTGTTCATCTTTTGCGTTTCCCAAAGGACTTTTACCTGGGATTTGGATTTGCGATGCAATGGCTGTTTTAAGTCTTCTGGCAAATGGGAGGTGGTGAATGCTGCCAATTCAGTTTCATTGAACTGGTTTTCTTCTAATTTCCTCACTTTGAGGCTATCGGTGAAGTGCCTTATATGGTCCAAAGCAGAAAGTCCAGTTTTATTAAACTCATCTTCCTTATACCTACAAAAAAGATGTTGAGATGAGATAGACCTGGGCAAAAGTCAATGATCATATTCATCATATCTTTAAACATATCACTGATTTCAATAAAATTAAATATAGAACAGACTCATTTCTTGGAACATTCTTTTGTTATGTATAGTACACATTTCTCTTTTCCAAGCCTATGTGCAAATTGACAAATAATAGTTAGCAAACATAAAGTAGTCATCCTCATATAGGTTCATGGCTAGCAACACAAGTCAGTGTTTGTCTAATCAAATCTAAGACTTTTCATGTTAAAAAATGTATATAACAATTGCAACCCAGATCCTGAAAACTGTTTCTTATAGATGTCCAAGAAGTCCCTCCATGAAAACCCTTATATTCCCTCTTTTAATTAATTTCCCACTGTAACATTGCACATTGTTGATTTGATTCACTGACTGAGAATGACTGTTTTATATATTGCCATATATTTACAAACTATCTTCTGGATCAAGTGTTTGAAAGGCAGGGAATAATAAGAAAATAAAGTGTGCATTGTGGGTTCTCCTCAGTGTTCTCTTGATCTTTTCTTGCAGATGTTTCATTACCAAACTAAGTAACATCATCAGGGCACCAACGAACCCACAAATCTTTTATACAGTGCATTGGCACATATCTCAGCACTTCATAATATTATAATAACACAAGAATGATTATCTACACTCACTGAAGAAACTGAACATTTTAATCTATATGTAATAATATCCAGATAGTTTCTGGTTACTTATGGGTTCCAGCCAACCCATCCTGCCACTGCCATGTTTGACTCTATTACTGAGATAAGTACCTACCCGTCAGGAGAGGATTTGCAATTTATTTCCAATGCATTTGCTTCTTCAAAATCACCCTCTGTCAGCTCTTCACATATGCTGCTTGTTGCATGTTCTTTAACTGACTTCCCTGTCATTTCACTTTCTTCATCTTCCTCATCCATCATTACTTCATCTTCTGCTTCTTCGTCTTCCAACAGGTCTGAATTCTGGCTTACTACTGGAGTCTTTTCATCCTTAAAGTGACTTCCATTCATTCTTTCAAAAAGTAAGAATGAACAGTCAACACAAAATGAACTATAGGGAGTTATAGATATAAAGTCTTTGTTTTCTACAATTCTTTTGCAGAAGTAATAAGTCTGCTATAATTAAAATCTGCACTATTCAACCTCATTCATGAAGGTGTCACCATTTCTTTGAAATTTAATTCATATCTAAATAGAATTCACAATTGTGAATTTAACACTGAAGAAAATTAGATTAGATTTAGATTCAATTTGATTGATAGACTATTTTTTTAGATTACTATATTCTTCAAATCAGAATTTCTATCCTACTCAGCACTAGCTTAAGGGAGAGTTATTCATTTCATCTCTTGTCTGATACTGCATTGTTTCCCACAGAAAAAATGCTTAAAACAATTTATGCAGTGCTGAACAACAGTACTGTCAAAAGAGGATAATTATATTCTAGTCGGTGAGTCATGAAATAACCATGAATTATGGGTGATCTGATGTCTTCAAGGAAGGGAAGACATTTTTGTGGACTGAAGGGCTGAAATTAAATTAGTGAGATTTTGGATGGGGGCACCCTTGTTTTTAACTGCAATATCTCCATTTTAACTGCAATATATCTATTTGCTTTCTATCTGATGTAGCAGGAACATTCTTGGCAATCTTAGAGGGCCACAAAAATAAATTACTTTAGAAAAATAGTATGCGATTTTTCCACTAATGGCAATATTATACATTATAATATTACTATTATAACATCATTTATATTTGTATGAAGGACTTCTCACTTAAAACCTTGCCATATAGAAATTAGCAATGTCCATTGTGTTGAGGCAGGGAAGGACACTTAAATACTTTGACATTAAAATGGAATTAATCATCCTAAACACATTATATTCCAAAATGGATTGGAGAAATAATCACATGAATTGTTGATATTGTTTAATATTACACCGTAAGAATTTAATTATTTAGTTGTATGAATCATTCTCTGTCGTTGTCCTCAGAGATAAGCTCTGATTAGCCTTACTTCATTTTAACTTAAATATGTAAATACAGTCAATCAGAAGTCTTCAAGCCTACCCAACCTATTCCCTAGAACCAAATTCTTCTTTTGAAATGTAAAAAGAATGTTATTTCTCCTGTGATTATGTTTGGTTTTCCCTATAACTGGTCTATTTCGCAAAAGAGAATGAAATCATAGAAGTTATCTCATCATTGTCAAAATCATGTAGCCCTGCCCACAATTAAGTTTAGAAACTTTTAGAAAGTTTATATCTTCATGGCTATTCCTAAATTTATAGCATAGAAGAAAAATAGTCAGAAATTAACCAATAGCCAGTAATAATATAAGAGCTACAAAGCATATAGAAATCACGATGGAAAGATCAGCAATAACTGGTCACTTTATAGTGAGAATATTCTTGGCATGTTTTGTCAAAGTGCCCTGCTTAGTATGTTTTGGGTAATCAAAAGAATTATGAGTCATAAATCAGGGATTGCCAGACGGCAAATTTCAACAGTTGGAGAATATTTGTTGTGAAAAATACTTGGATTTAAATCAAACTAATGAAAACCATATGATTAAAAAAAAGCCAGATTTACTAATTACATTTTTATATGCCCTAATTCCCCAAGAATGAATATCTTTTAAATATAATCTAAAAATGATACATTTTAAAGAGAACATGAAAGATGTGCTGTTTTCTTCTTGTAGAATCTTCCTACATAAGGGTATCTTGAAACCAGATGTGAAACATACTAAATAAAACATGGCCATGATGTGAGAACAAAATTTCAATATGCATGTAATGTACAAAGACTTGTCTTCATTAATATAGGCCTAGTAGTTTTGATCCCAGCATTAAAATAAGTAAGAAACATGAAAAGGGAATGATAGCATGCAATAGCTACTTTTGTAGTGAAAAACTACACTGACATAGTCACACTAATTTATTAAAGATAAACATTTTTATAGAAATGTAACCAATTAGATCAAAATTTTTGGTAGACAAGGGTCACACTTGACCTCTGAATGATTTGCTGTGGGTTACTTTAAAAAATAAACAGGGCAAAGATAGGCCTGGGGCCAAGACAATACTGAACAATGAAATATGATACAAATTAACCAAATAGAATTAATCAAACATAGTTTAAGTTCCCTTTCTGTCCCTTTAAAATTTACAAATTTCACAGAATTTCTAAAAATCTCCGAAAGCTGTTTAGGAAGTCAAGACCATATTCTCACAATCTCAGTTACACATCTGTGAATACATATCTGAATGAAAGACTACAATTTGATTTAAGTACTCTGTTTGCATTGTAATCATGTTGTTACAAATCTGTAAGAATGGTGAAAAGTTTTCTATATTATTATTATTATAGTGAGGTGAGGAATTAATATAAGTATTTAGCATGCATGGTTAATACATTCTTTAGAAAGAACTGGGGTATATATTTTCATTTGTGTGAAATAATAATTTATTAGTGATGTGTTCTTGCCTCAGTAGTTGTGGGTACTTCACCACTGGAGGCTTTTAAGAAGAGACTGGACAGCCATTTGTCTGAAATGTTACAGGGTCTCCTGCTTCAACAGGGAGTTGGATTAGAAGAACTCCTTCAACCCTGTTATTTTGTATTCTGTTTTTAGAACATAAGGCAACTACCAAAAGTCCAGCCTGATAATCATACTTCAAGAGGCTGTTCTAATATTCTGCTTTTCTAAGAAATCAAGCACCTTATTAAAGATGTATTATCTTCTGCAGCAATGTTTCTAAAGATATTGAGGTAGGTATTGTAAGGAATGGTGGCTGTGAACAGAATCTGCCATATCAAGAGAAACAAGGAGGAGAAAAATCTCCAAACTTTATAAGATAACTATTTCAGCCTATCATTTCATAAGATTTGCAGTTGGGGAAATTTTGTGGGGTGAGACTATGTGGTCCACTTTAGGTGTTACAAATATCTCCCTACTTTTTATACGGTCAAACAATTTCTAATTCCTGGATCAGATGTGGAAAACTAAGTGAAACCTGAAAATGTGATGCAAGTTTTAGAAAAGCTAAGCAACATGCATAGAAACCCATTCAATAGCCAAATATTGAGAAGACATTATTGATTTTAACCCCAGTTATCAATTTGGGGGGGGGGACTATAAACTTCTCTCATATTAAGCTAATCTGAAAATTAAACAGTTCAAAGTTGTCGATATATTTAGATATTTCTTGTCAGAATACCAGATTTTGATTTGGTATTTAACAGTTTTGGTTATGCTAATGTCATTACATTTTACTTTGATAACCATCAAGCAGGTCCAAACTTACATCCAAGTTGTATATTGGGAATGTCACATCAGAACATATTGCTTTGACTACGTAGAAAACACAACAAAAGAACAAAAAGCTTAAATTAATTTGTTCTACATGTTTCAAACTATACAAGAAAGGTTGATGAAATGTTTTAAATAAAACAAAGTTAATTTTGAGAGTTCAAGTTTATAATGGAAGAACAATAATGTATAGTTTATATTAATAGGCACATTCTATTTATAAAGTTTGTGTAATCAGCCCAATAAAACTATGTCTGGTATTCCAGCATCTTTAAAGTGAATCTCAGTTTTGTCCAATTATTTAAAAAAAATGAGCTGGAAAAAACAGTCAGAAAAAGTCTGCCATTGATTAGGTCCAGCAATAGTAAAATAACATCTTACCTTTCCTCTGAATTATTGTGATTGCTGTTCCCAATGAAATTCCGAATTTCTGTAAAGTATGAGTCTTCTTTATCATCTAAGATAGCCCCTGTGCTTTCAAGTTCAGAATGAGGTGAAGATGTAGCAGTACCTTTACAAAAAAAAGGATATAGATATAGATAAAACTTACTTTTGAGGAGGATATAGATATAGATAAAACTTACTTTTGAGGAGGAAGAAGAAGATGCATAATTTTTATAAACTTGCATAACAGGTTAAGGGTTGTACTTCAAAAGTTAAGCAGGGCCAGGACCAGTCCTGGGGCATATTTGGAAGTTTTATGAGTTGACATGCATAGTTTGTTTCTTAATCCTAAAAAAAAAACCACCCAAAATGCAGGGGAAAAATTATTTAGCCCCACTCACATTGGAAGAATTCTGGGGTCCACAAAATGGATATTAATATCTCTAACATAAATATAATAGTCCTTGTTTGACTGTGAAGTCATCTTAGGGACAGCTCATATACTAACAGCATAATACCCACATTTCACTGGAATTTTTAAACATCATTAAGGGTCTACCTATAACTGTGAACATTTGATACATATATCTGATATTTGTGTGTTCAAATTCCTTTCTCTATAAAAAGTTCCATGCCTATTTAATAATACACAAATGACTTGACTGTGCTGGGATGTTTACATAATGGTACTTATTCTTATGTATAGCTACTCTTACGTATAGCTTACATATAGTTGGGAAGTAAAAAAAAAGAGAGATTATCAGGCTATTATTTCTTACTAGGAGGAAACTCTAGGCTAGGCTTTGGGGCTATACCCAAAGCTTTTGGGTGCCAGGTACAAGTTCTATCTCACGTTTTAGTTTTATTTATTTATTAAATTTATATGCCACCAATATCACTGTCAAGCAATATAAACACAAAACATAAAACAAGAACGGTAAAAACCTTAAAATATTCAATACTGTATTAAAACAATTAAATTAAAATTAACCAAGAACTAGATACAACGGAACCAATATGTACTGTAAACATGGTGGAGGCATACTTTTCCTAATCTACTAACCTTTTTTTAACTTTAGGGTGAAAAACTAAAGACTGAACATTTTTATCTTGACCATGTAACAGTGTAAGAGTGGAATTCTTTTTCTAGCATTTTTTTAAAAAACTGAAAATTATTGCAGTTATATGGAATAAGAAAGATCCAATATAATTAAAATGCTATTGGCAATTTCTTTGCAATCATGATCTTCAGTAGGTAGTTTGGTATTAAAAGGGAAGGTAGTTACATACCAGACATGTTGCCGTTTTCATGTTTTTTGAGATGTCTGTCTAAGTTGGTTTGTTGGCCAAAGCACCTATCACATAAATGACATTTAAAGGGTTTCTCCTTATTGTGGATATTCCGGACGTGCCTCTGCAGATTAGATGATATGCTGAAAGACCTGTCACAGTATTTGCATCTGAAAGTAAATATAAAATATGGAAGGATATATAACTAATCAGCAATACCCTCCTGATGTAAAAACAGAACTTTTCAAAAAAATGTCATTTCCAGTTACCAACAATGTTCAATTCCTTGACCCTGTAATTCACCATTTTGCTTTATTCTATAAGCCTGGATTGAAGTAGGTCTTAATGAATGCAGTGATAGCACCTGAACACCAAATGGTTTGAATGTTTTATCCTGCTGGAACCTACTCTCGTCGGAAAGGGCAATGCTGGAGGAATGTACTCCTTCTTTTCCTCCATACCAATGCAAGTAACAGCCCTGCTGGATCAAGCAAAGACCTATCTTATGCAAGCATTTTGTTTCTCAAGTGGCCAGCCAGATGTCCCTGCAGTGCTCACATCCAGAAAATGCTTGACACATAGCAAAGGCAATGGAGTCTTCAAGACTAATGGACCTTGAAGGATCTATCTGCTATTCAAACCATTTTTAAGGCCAATCAAGTTAGTAGACAGATGGCTGTTATGATGTACTCCATAGGTTACTTTTGTGTAAGCTGGGTTTTTTTATTGTTGTTCTACAGAAAACACTTGATTGGATGACACAAAACAAAGTTTTGAAAGAGAGAGAAAAATCCATTTTTTCATCCATTTGAAATCCACTTTTCACACCCATCCATTTTTGATATTTTGCTGTTCCCAAATTGGTCTGTAATCCATTTGTGGTATATTATACCCAGACCCACACCCCACATCTCATGAAAGCTTTGTTGGAAATATTTCCAATAACTTTATACAAATAATGTATCTTCAACTCCCTTTTTAAAACACATATACACATATGTAGAAAGTTCACAAAAGTGTTTTTCAGTTTAACTTAAATGAAGAAACACAGCGTTTTAGTGTTAAAAATGTATAACTTACAGAATAATATATTTCCATTGTATATGTTAAAAAGCACGGTACCAAAGTTTTGAATATACAAAGAAACATGAGATTTTTGTTTCAAATCATTGTCAATATGATAGAACTAAACAGTTGGAGAAGAAAACCTGAAACTTCTAAAATTAAGGAGGTATGGCACTCTTCTCTCCATTCAATGTTATACTGCATGTAAAAATATCCCTTGAAGAATTAGCTTTTTTCAATGGCTAATCCTGGAGGAAATGCAGTTATCTCCCCAAATGCAGAAATAAACAATCCAAATCTTAAATATCTTGCCAAAATGAGTAGTTTAGTCTATCTCTTGGGTACTAGAGGCATCAATTTTCATATTCTGCAGTGATTTGAAATCCCCAAAGCCTTTACTGCATTGCTCTTTAAGCCATTACTAAGACATACTATAACTATTCCAAATTGTTTAGCTGGCACCTGGCCAACAGGCTACATCAACATCATCCTCTCTCTTCTCCAATTGTCTATTTTTCCTGTACTTCAAAACATCTCTGCTACTTTGTGCATTAAGTCAATTATTGAGGGAAGAAATTATGCATTACATGGCTAATTGTTTCTGGCTGTTAGGCAGTAGAAGCGCATAACAGATTTTAAGACGTTATTTAAACATGAATTAAATTACATGAAAGATGACTTCTCAAATAAATTCAGGACTAAGGAAAATCAACCAATGCACTTTTTCTCCTTCCTTTGTAAGGCAAAACATATACCAATATATTTTGTTCGTTTAGAACTGGGGATTAGTTCCTTCCCATTGATTTCATGAAATAGAATTTCAGTACAATTAAAATTATTATTATTTTTTCATTTCAATAAATGAATAGTATCCATGTGTCTTATTTCCATGAGGTCTCCTGATTAATCCCCATAGAGATTGATAGAACTAATCAGCAGAGAAGTAGTTAAAAAGAGAAAGGCATGATCTTAAACAATAAACAACAATAGGAACCATTTTTGGAAAGCTTGCTGGCTGTCCTACTGTTTGACCAGACTTGCTAATATTCCATAAAATTTTCTTGAAGTATCCTGAAATCTATTTTGGTACATATTAATTACAATCTATTGTCAATTATATTTAATGGAGCACATTCCAAAACTTTGATTTACTTGTATTAGGTAGTGAGTTTTGGTGGTCAAAGGCTGAAGAAGCAACTCTAATATCGAGTACTGACAATAATCTTTCTCAAATAAAAGACACATGATTATTTCTGCCCCCACACCTGCCAGATATACACCAATTCATTTACCTGTATGGCTGTTCTCCAGTGTGTGTCCTCAGATGCCGAGTAAGATTTGCAGATCTTGGGAAAATCTTGCCACAGTATCTAATTATTGGAAAGTAATTAATAATAATTTATTTTACATTATATAAAAAACTGCTGGTTTAGATATAATTTCAAACAAATCTTGAACAGAAACATTTCTAGGATATTTTAAAATTTCTGAAAACAGGCAAGATAGATACCAGTAAATTACATTAAAAATCAATATCTGATAAACAAGTTTTCAATTTAATATACACTTTATTAAAATAATCTAGATAAAACAATCTAGGATTGAAAATATATTTTTAAGGGACTTAGAATTTAGATTGATAGAAATTTATCTTAAATTGTTTGTTTTATCTGGTGTGCTATAACTGAAGTATCACTACATTATTGAGACCAGTGGGGAAGAAATGGAAGTAGTGACAGATTTTATTTTCCTGGGCTCCAAGATCACTGCAGACGGAGACCGCAGCCAAGAAATTAAAAGATGCTTGCTCCTGGGGAGGAAAGCTATGGCAAATCTAGACAGCATCCTAAAAAGCAGA
>JANHJO010002116.1:81993-94733 GCA_032468235.1 Pseudoxyrhopus heterurus | reverse complement strand
CAGAGAATGAGGTGGCTGGATGGAGTCACTGAAGCAGTCAGTGCGAGCTTAAATGGACTCCTGGGGATGGTAGAGGACAGGAAGACCTAGAGGAACGTTGTCCATGGGGTCACGATGGGTCAGACATGACTTCGCAACTAACAACAACAAAAGATATACTATGAAAGAAGCTGACATATTTAGGAATCTGATATGCCAAATATTAAACACATATGCTTACATTCTGATAAAGAGCTGAGATATAAGCAACAGATTTTAAAAAATAAAAATAATAGAAGTAGAACTTTCTAATAGCAGTAGCATATTGTTTTAGAAAAGCCTCTTCCAGAAAATATTTATGAAAATGAAATACTAAACACAAGTGAAGAGATTCATTGCATTTGGCAAAGGCTTACCAATGCAGGATAAATAACAAAGTACAAAATTAGGATACAACAATGAATTCATGGACGTTACAGATGAATTTGTCAAAATCTCTTAAGTATGAGAATGGCAATCATATTTCTAGTAACTTAATGACTGTGTTCTGCCTTTATCCTTATTTCAGTGGAATCAGTAGTATAGTGTTCTTTTCACTGCTTACCATAGCAGTAACCTTAATCCAGTTGCCAACTATTTAATTATATTTCATTTATGAATAAATGATTCTCATCAAGAAATATTTCTCTTAATTTCGCTTTCCTTATTCCACATAAACTAAGAGCCATAAAGTTAAATAGGCCAAATTCAATGCTGGCTGAGTCACGGTGGATAAGATGGGAAGCCATATAAATTTGACAAGTAAATAAATTTCACAAGGCCAAATTATAAATGTGAGTCATTTTAGACATGTAACATCTCTCTCTCACACTCTCTGTACCAGTGGCACATTTCTGAAAAAGTACACATGTACTATTCATTGTTCTTTCTTCTAAAATGGTACCTTGAATGGTTATATACAGATGTTTCCATATATTAAAAAATGTCCAAACTCTTAAAATCGTTCGAGACAGGGTGAGTGGAAACTTTTTAACTTGTCAAGAGCATTACTGGATTATTCACTCCTTAAATTCTGACCAATTTTGAAATTCAAATTTGCACTATAATGAGCTGTGAAGCTCATGAAATTTAGAGGTCAAGAAAAAGGCTCCTTTTTAAGTTAGCAAATGGTTTTCCACTTAGGGCCTAAGAGACGGCAGATATCTGCATGCTTGATCCAACTCTGAGACAAAACATCCATTGATTTCTTTTAGGAAGATGTTGATTTGAGCTAAAGATTTGCAGTGACAACTTCGTTTTTTTCTCACATCTCCTAATCATTCACAGATCTTATGAACTTTCCCTTCTTGCATTATCAAAGGGAAAAAAAAAACCAAGAGGAAAACAGTCTTGCAATTCATGATCAGGGGGAAAAAAATGATGAGGGAAAAGATCACACATTAATATAAAGGTGACGAGGAAATTTTGGAACACGCTTGTGTATGAAATGTTTTGGCCTCATTTATCAAGCTCACGGTAATGTAGGACAAAATTCCTCCTGTAATTGCAAACAAACACAAAATCAAGCCCTGTGCCCATATCTTGCTGAAGAAAGAACCTTTTAAAATGCCAGTGACCCACCATCATCCCTATTAATCATCTGGTTTTGAGTAATTTCTAAAGTAAACTACTGCTCCGGGGAATGGTAGAGGACAGGAAGGCCTGGAGGAATGTTGTCCATGGGGTCGTGATGGGTCGGACACAACTTCGCAACTAACAACAACAACAAAACTTCTGCTTGCAAGGGAAAGGAGACATTAGGGGAGAAAACTTTGAGGTAATTAGGAAGCAGAAATTACCTGCAGGTATAACGTTCCTTCCCCTTGCGAAGAAGATTCTCAGGCAAGGTGTTGGGAGGAGCTCTGAAGTTGAACATGGAGGGAACAGACTGTATAAGGTCACCTGCGTCTGGTTTCAGGCTGCTGAAGCTTTCCAGTTTTTCGGCCATGTTTTCTATGGCGGACATCTGTCAAACGGGAAAGATACGGTGAGTGCAAATTCTTAGGCATCCAGTATAATATAGGAAAGTTAAAGATTACAGTAGTCCTCAACTTACAACCATTTGCTTTGCGACTGTTTGCAATTACAACAATTCTGAAAAAAGTGACTCATGACTGGTCTTCTCACTTCAGACCTTCGTGCAATCTCCAGTCATGTGATGAAAATTCAGGCAGTTGGCCATTGCAGGGTCATATGGTCACCATTTTTTTGACCTTCCCAGCTGGCTTCCAATGAGCAAAGTCAATGGGAGGAATCTAGATTCACTTAATGAATGCATGGTTTGCTTTACCGAGCCATGGTGGTGCAGTGGTTAGAATGCAGTACTGCAGGCTAACTCACTGCTCAGTCCAGGAGTTCGATTTTGAACAGCTCAAGATTGACTCAGCCTTCCATCCTTCTGAGGTGGGTAAAATGGGGACCCAGATTGTTGGGGGCAATATGTTGACTCTATAAACCGCTTAGAGAGGACTGTAAAGCACTTTGAAGCGGTATATAAGTCTAGGTGCTACTGCTATTAACAACTGAAGTGATTTATAGAAAAGAAGGACTAGAGGTGACTGATAACAGTATTCCAGTATTTTAGAAGTTACCACAAAGAATAGAGAGTTAACTTATTTTCCAAAGTACCAGAGGGAACGAAAAGAAACAATGGATGGAAACTAATCAAGGAGAGAAGCAACCTAAAATTAAAGAGAAACTTCCTAACAGTGAGGACAATTAACCAGTGCACAGCTTGTCTTCAGAAGCTTGCCTTCATCACTGGAAGTTTTTAAGAAGAGACTGGACAGTCACTTGTCTGAAATGGTATAGGGTGTCCTGCTTGAGCAGGAGTTGGACTAAAAGACCTCGAAGGTCCTTTCCAGCTCTATTCTAACAATTGTGGCAAGAAAGGTAATAAAACCAGGTGCCACTCACTTAACAAGCATCTTGCTTAGAAATGTGAATTCTGGTCCTAATTATGGTTATAAGTTGAGGACTACCTGTACTCCAAAGGCTTCATTTTTTAGAATAGCATATCATATTACTTAGATCTCTTGAAAATTAGCAACTGGGTTTTCTTGTCAGAAGAAAGTTAAGATTTCCATTTTAATGATAAGTAATCTTATATTTCTTTCATGCATGTTTCTTTACTCTGATACTGATACTGATATAGGGAGTATTAGATCTGATCCATTTAGTTTCCTTAAATGAAATGAATAAATGCAGTGCAACTGACTTCTTGGTAAACCTGTACTGTATATTCCTAAAAAGAAAACTACAGAGGAGACCCGAACTGACCAATAAGAAAGAAGAAGGAAATACCAAGTGCTACCAGATGTGATCATCCCTAATGGAATGTTAAAAGGCACAATTATGCCCCACAGCATAATGTGATAAAAAAATACCTCACACTGCTGGAAACAATTCTACATAAAGTAGCATTCCATTAAGTTAAGAATTAATGCCTATCATGATTCAACTTCACAATTCATGTTAAATAGCCATAACATTTTCTTACGTATTTTTTTAATCACTGCCGTTCACCAAAACATTATCCAACTGCAGTGAAGCTGTAAAATCACACCCTTTGCTCCAAAGGATTGTTGAATTGGCCTCAGAGAAGGCTTATGTTCACAAAACCATGGGTGGCAATGAGAAAATAAAGATGGCTGCTTGCTAATCTGATTTGCTTTTCTCTTATACTCCATTCACAAAAGCTCCAACCTTACTTAGCACTGATAGTAAGTTACATGGAGAAAAGGTTGTCTGGGTTCTACAGTATGTTTAAAATAAGATACAAAGCAATTTGGATAATTTGGATGGTGCTGCTTTCCCCCCCCCCTCCAAAATAAACACTGAGTTGCTTTGTTGAATGATTATTCATATTTGCTAGCACTAATAACTTTTTCCTCTTTTGCCTGTAGTCTATCTTCTCATTTTATGCTCAGATTTCCAACACCAAGTACAAATTACATTGTACAGAGTACCACTGCCAATTTACCAAATGTCTTTCATCAAATATCATGCAAAAGGGAAAAAAGAATCTCAGAGGAAAGTCAAGATACATTTACTTGTCAGGAGACAAATAGGAAAGCAGAGGGAAGCAGTGAGGGCTCAAAGCTCTGGGGTTTGATTCATAATCACTCAGCTGCTAAAACATTCTCCAAAGGTGGAAGTGGACAAGGCATTTGTCAATATGAAGTGTTTTGACGGGTACCGATCATAGGGCCAATGACGATGGTAGGTCGGGATAGGAAGTAATGCCATTAATGCATGCTCATTATTGGCCCACAGAGTTTTGCATTATCATAGCCGTTTTCACCCATTCCTATTTTTCCTTCCAGAATCAATTTGCAATTACATTTCCCACTGCATTTAAACCCTTCTAATTGTTAGTGAGATAACAATTCGTACCAATGACTTACAACTAATCCTTGACTTACAACCATTTGTGTAGTGACCATCTGAAGTTACAATAGCACTGAAAAAAGTTATTTATGACCAGTCTTTGCAGTTACGACTGTTGCAGCATCCTCATGCTCGCATGATCAAAATTCAGGTGTTTGGAAACCAGCATGTATTTATGATGGTTAAAGGATCAGAGGTCGTGTAATAGCCATTTGTGATTTTCTAGTTTGCTTCCAAGCAAAACCAATGGGGGAAGCCGAATTCAGTTATCGATTGTGTGATTCATTGAACAACTGTGGCTTAGCGATAGAAATTCTGGTCTCAATTATGGTTGTAAGAGGAGGAATACCTGTATGTTTAGGCCTAGGCAAATATTCTTTCTTCTCACAAATTCTAGCAACAATAGGTTAATGTTCTCTTCCTATAATGGTTTAATTCACCAATTATTATAGTGGATTTTTGAAGTTATAAACTTGGTTCTGATCTATCTGATGGCATGTGTGCCATTTTTTTTTAACACAAATCAGTGCAGATTTAATTATTTGTACACTCCCATGGGTCAACAGAAACTTAACTTGCAGTAGCTGCTCTGATCCCAACATCCCATACTTGGCTTCTAATAGATATTATATAGCCATTCCTAACTCTTCCATTTTCTGTTTCTTCATGAATTTCAGTGCTGATATGTTGCATTATTTGAGATTCACAAACCAATGCATGTGAAAAATACAAAAACCAAACATGCAACTCAAAATAAAACAGCCTGCTAAGTTAAAATAATATCTAACGAACAATCCAGCCAGTTATAGCAGCCACCCTAATACTGTAGCAGTCCAGCAATCTGGGCATAGAAAAAAATGTTATAAAAAGTGGAGGCCTCCATTGGTGGTGGAAAAGAAAAAATGAAGGTGTGTCTTGCTGCATTATTAGAAGGTGGTGTTAGTGGCACAATGGAGAGAGCTAATGTACTATTCCAAGTTCTCTTCTTTCACATCTATAGGAAGAATATGAAATAGAGGTACGCACTTTATACATCTAAGGGCAGAGGGAGATACTTATGGTAAGTGGCATTCCTTAAGGTTCATATGAAGTTTAAATATAATCATTTAACCATGGTAATTTTATGAAATTTTATTATATGGTTCTGAAATGTCTGATATGATGTCTGCAAGCAACAGAAAAAGAAATAATGGCTATGAAACAGGAAAGTAAGATAGAGACACACAACCTCAGGCTATCTGTTCAACATTTCATCAATATGAATAAAACAAATTAGCTTTCTGCCTTAGTTGTGGAGAATAATCTTGCATCAGGATGCCAGAGTAAGGACTGTAGTGTATTTGGCATTCAATAAGAAAATAAAAGTTAATATGGTCTTCTATTTTTAGTAGAATCCCCATATTTTTCCTAATTTTCCCATTTCTTTAAGTAGCTCCATGAGAATGAGATATTTTACTTTTGAATCAATCCACCTTGGAGTAAGATAAAAATGGATGAAAGGACTGAAAGAAACATAGAAAGATGCTAATATGAAACTGGATCATTAATCCAGTGATGTCCATCTTATCAATATAAATTGATTCCAGGATAACAGGCAAGGATTTTCCCATCTGTTAGATATAGAGTTGAACTTGATTTTTTGTTTCCCTTGATTGTTTCTCTCCCTTCCCTGCCGCTCAACAGAGACCTTTTGTACCAATTTGTATTCTCTTGTGTTATTGCTGAGAATCACTAGAGCAGGATGAAAGCTATCTGGGCAGCCTTTCTTTAATCTCCTCTAGACTTGGTAGAGTAGCTCTTTGCCTCACTTGAGGTCAAAGGTCATAGTTTCCCCATTGGAACAGATGTTCTCAGACAAAGAAAATCAAAGGAAGGCTGTTGAGGCAGAACTCAAGTATAGAGGGCATATCAGCAATTGAAGGGGAAGGAAACCTTACAAGATTGTCATCACTATAACAATGACAGCTCACAAAAACTCAGAACTGTTCAGAATGGGAATATCTCTATCCTTAGTTTCTAAAAACAGAAGTGCAAGCAGCTGAGCACTCCTTAAGAGATATTTCTTTTGACCAGGATTTCTGCTAGGCATTTATCTACCATTTGTTCACTGGTTCACATACTGTATCTTCGTTATTTCATTTAAGTTCCAATTTAGTAGAGTCTGTCAGCTATCAATATTCCACATAACTGATGGCAGTAATGGCTTCGCTATCTTTAAAGTGTATATGGTTAAGTCTTGAATTTGAGTCAGATCATAAATGTTGCTTCATGTGAAAAAAAAAATATGGCACTTCATTTTCATTTTGAAAGAGTTTAGGCCATCGGAGCAGAGAATAGAGCAAACAGAATCTTTATTATGGTCACTGACTAGAATTCTAGAAATAAACAAAGAAATAAACAGTTTTTATTTCAAATAAAATAAGACAACATAAAATTGTCGGTAGGTTACTGGTGGATCAGTACATGTCAAGTTTCACAGAGGGTATTAGAAAATCTAGCCACTTCAAGAAAGCAAGTAGTTTACTAATCTGATAAAAGTAACCATACATGAAATAAATCAGAATTGGTTAGGTATTTCCTCAGATAGGTGAAGCAAGTTCCCAGTTCCTTGTCGCAGGTACAGAATTACAGGATATGAGTGATTGATTCAACAGAACTTTTTCCAAAAGGCCACTTTCTTGACTTGTAAGAATTTGCTTTACATTTGCAGTCAAGAACAGCTGATAGGAAGATATTTAAATGTGCTAATGTTTGGCCTCTTTAAAGTTTAGGGACAGATATTTAAATATGCTGCCAGCCCTTGGAACATAGATGTAATTTTTAGCTGGGCAGGACTGTTGTGCCCCTCAGTCAATGAGTCCTAATATGCAGGAAAAAATAATCATGTAAGAAAATGATTTATATTTATATAGAAGATGTACAATTGAAACTTTTTAGTTTGGAAAAGTGTCTAACAGAGATGTATGAATCTTTGGACACTGTGGTGACATTTCAGGTTTCAGATATTCTCTGTACCACTTTTGAAACATTTTTCAAAGGCCATACAGAAAAAACAGAGAAAGAAAGACAACTGCTTTTCCTCACTTTTAAAGTAGCATTTAAAAAAAAATATTATCCAATAATACAAATCTAGGGATCAACAAAAACCTTAGTATTTTGATAAAATGGTGAAAATTATATCTCTGTATATATCAATAAATATATAGACTCAGAAGACTCAGAATAGATATATAGACTCACCCATACTTAGTAATAGTCTACCTACAATTATCAGGACATGGGGACAAGCTACAAGCTGCATTTCTTAAGCAGCACCTGCAAAGCCACTGTTGCATTTCTACCAAAAAAATAATGATAATAATCTAAATAAATCTATATTATTGAAATAGGCTTCAAAAGACTCCCAAACATTTGTGGACTTTAAACTAAGATAGTTTTAAGAAGCAGGAAAAATATAAGAAATAATTTAGAGATTCAGAGCAAAGAAAACAAGCTAAAGGACTAATATCTGTATTTGTCCTCTTTATCTCATGTATATCGCTGACATGAGTAGTTGCAACAGAGGATCCAAAATATCAAGAAACAAGATTCAGCCCCACAACATGCTTTTGAATTATAGGCATTTTGTCTAGCATTTTATCTTATGAATGATATATGATGGGGAAGGGGTGGCAAGAAAGATTTTAATTTTTCCCCTGCCATATTATGAAGCTATCTCTGCTCGTAATCTGTATTCAATGGTTTAAAAAATAAATTAAAAAAAGTATATATTATGCAGCATTATAATTTTGATTAACCAAATAAAGAGTTGATTGTATCTGCACCCAAATGTTTAGAAAAGGAAGTGGGATGCATTTCTATTTCCCTTTTAATCCCTAAGAGACCATAAAGAATTGGGTGACGCAAATCTATATGGATTCTCATTCACTCCCACTACTGAGCGCTCAAAAAAAGCAGGCATTGCTGTAATTAAGGATAGGAAACTGTTTGTATTTATTTGGCTCTCAGAAATCAGGTTGGATACTATCAACCTTGGACATTCATATTAGAATTTATTTAAAAGGCACAGAAAACCCCTGATGGACATCAAGGGCAAATAGCCTGTGAAACATAAAAATAATTTTAACATTGTTTTGCAAGCTATGGTTCACATTGTATGATCCTAAGATTTTATTTATGCTAAGGCATGTTTGTATCACAAAAAGGTTGAATTTCATAATTCATGAGAAAGGAAAACCTCTTCTTTGTCAAAGAAATCAAGAAGAATTATACTGGTACATGAATGTGTGTTTACTCATGCAAATGGGAGCTGGCACAAGAGATTCAGTTGGCATTTTGTTTATATTTTATTTTAAATTTCAAACCTGTAAATGCAGAGAACATCTGACTGCCAGTTAAGGGGTAAGATGGCTAGCAGGGTTACAATGGTGCTTTATAAAATGTTTTCACTGTGTTTGTCAAATAGGGGTTGTATTTGAAATGCTTTTTTTCTGCACCGGAGTATTTGAAAGCATGATTTCCTATCTAAGGTGAGAGCCTCTGATGTTATAATTTGGTAGCACATATAACCAAAGAGAGAAGCAATCTAGAACTAAGGAGAAACTTCTTAATGGTGAGAGCAATCTACCAATGCCTTCAGAAGTTGTGGATGCTCCATCCATCACTGGAGGCTTTCAAAAACAGACTGGATGACTATTTATCTGAAATGATATAGGGTTTCCTACTCGAGCAGGGGTTTGGACTAGAAGACCACCAAGGTCCCTTCCAACTCTGGCAAATGTTGAATTTGGCAAATTTTATAAAACTTTTTATGACAAATATTATCATAATATAAAATGTCATAAAACATTTCCTGTGCTGACTCTGACTGCTTACCATTTTTTTTCAGTGAAGACAGTACATTAGAAGCTCTGTCAATGTTAAAGTCTTTGAGGAATCTAGTAAGAAAATTTTGCTAGAGGTCATGTTAGGTTGACTATAACCAATCATCAATGGGAATTTTCTTTTTATTTATTCTTAATACAGGAGAAAGTAATATCATGTACAACTAAGACTTCTATAAGCAAAGGGCCTTGGATAGTTTTGTACCCCAACAAATCTATTTGAAAAAAATCTACGCAATAGAAAAATCTATTTCATTTACAGTATTTTGTAGTAAATGTCCTTTTACTAGAATTTACAATTAATTAAAGATTGAGTAATTTGATGTAAATCAAAACAAATCTCTGCTATTATTTAAGAGAGCTAAAATCATTAATGAGGAAATTGCATGGACCAGATTACTGCTTGTGTTGTGTTGTCTTATGCAATTTTGTATAAGTATTTAAATTGAATAAGTATTTAAGTATTTGTATAAGTATTTAAATTGAATAAATAAATAACAAACTTACCCATGTTCTTTGATCAGGCATTTGGAACTGGGAGCAAAATTGAAACAGAAACAACAGATTATTCCTGCACTTGGATTCATTATTGCATTTAATGCATTGTTCATGCCACAGTAAATATGTTAGGTGTTAAAATTCTTTGGTTTTGCTACAGGGACTAACATGATCACTCTTCTAGCAAAGGTCACTTACAATCTGCAGAGACATTAGCTGTCATGCATCAGCAATAACCATGATGATGGATTCTCTAAAGCAGATGACAGAAATTTGGTTCACAAAAAAAGAGGATAACCGGATGAAAGAAAAGAAGAAGCTATAGCACAAATGACCACTTTTAAAATCTACTTGTGATTTGAAATCTAAAGTTCATGTTTTTCTTTTAAACTCTAACCTCTCTGTTCTTTTAAACTCTAACCTCTCTGTTCAAATATTTTTCTTTTTTATATATTATATTTTTAATAAAAGTTTTAGCTGTAACAGTTAAAGATATTACAAATTAAACTGTTTAGTACTAACAATTACATGATATAAACATTGGACCAATGGGGAGATTGTTTAGCAAAAGAATCCACCTTTATGTCTGTGTATGTGCATTATTAAATAGATCTTAATATATCTATGTATATTATCATACTATCTAAACGCTGGGCCTCCCTCCAGACAAATTGTTTCCTGAATTGAAAAATAAGATGTTATCTATTCCCACAATGCAGTAATCATTCCAATTAGCTTAGAAGACACTGGATAAATTCAGTGCACTAATAGTTTTGTCTTCTCTCGGTATTCTGAAAACCACAGCAAATGAAATGCTACTTGAAGCCAATGTTTCACTCTCCTTAATGGTAGAGATGGCTCTCATTAAAATAAACACTGGGAGAAATTCTCCTTTTGCAACCAGCCATAATCTCACTGTACTCACACTATATTCTACCGTGAGAAGATAGACAGATGCAAACAATTTGATAATTATTATAAGAATGGATAATGGAATGGTGTATTTTCTTCCATTCATCCTGTTTGTTCCCCTTCCCCCAAATAGTTATCCAATTAGAATGAACTGAATGAATTTTTGTTTTTTTTTTACTGATAAACAAACCAGCAAATCCAGATTTTCATAAAGGCTTATTTTCTGACATTACTTATTGTTCACTTCTATTAACTAATACATACAAAATTTTAAATTATGATCTGGAGCAGTTACATAACTTACGCTATGAGCCAACCCCCCCACCTCAATCCCAATTCAACCCATCAGCTGCTGGTGACAGTTTCCTAACTTTGCAAATGTTTTATATTTGCTTGCTGTACTTTATTCTGCTGAGTGCTAAACAATGCAAGACTGCTTCATAGAATGTGAGTTGGAAAGAGATAAAGCAGAAGAAGAGATATATAAAAAGCTCCAAGAACTTATGCAGAAAAAAGAATGCAAGTGAATGAATACCAAAATCATCAGGAATTAGGACCAGCAGCAAGCCTAAAAATACAGTATAATAAGTCATTTACAGAGGAAGTTATTTTATTAGCATTTGATTAGCTTATGTTGTGGGGTAACTTTTCCCCAGGACAGCGGGGAGTCACATGTATATTTTATAATGTGGTTTAAGAGAGATTGTGAATGCTTTAAAATGAGTTTTTTCACAGTTGCTATCGTGCATAAAATAATCCTAATGGGAAAAGAAAAGGTCCAAAAACAAATTGGTTAAGAGAGGAGGCCCCAGGTCAAAAGAGTTCAAGGAGATCACACATCCTGTCTCCTTCTTTCATGACCACAGCTTGATCAATGAATCAAAATTCGAAAAATGAACTTCAGCTTGGTTTTCTCCCACGATATTGGTAAGCTAGAAACCCTCCACATTGTTCTGTTCAGGTCACAGAATTCTCCATTAAGATAACCATTACTGAGTATTCCAAGAGTTGATGTTCATATATATTGAGGATGCCCAGACTAGAAAAGGCAAAAGGTGTACAATGAACTTATGTACAGCCCCACCAACAGGCAGGATAGTCTCCCTCAAAAAACAAAGGAAGAAAAAAAATCAAACCTATATAGGAAAATGTATGAGAATTCTGTGAAGCACCATTGGCACATCAAACGAACCTGTCACTCATCCCATTTCCTACAACTGTTTAAAGGACACTCTGATTTCCATGAGATCTCCTAATATACTGGAGGTTGAACTCTGATAAATAAATTGCTATCTGATACTTAGCTTATCAACCCAGAAAGAATGTCTTAGGCAAAATATAATTTAATCGGTGCTATTTCCACACCAATGCTCACATCTTATTGCTAGTATCGCTGTTTTATCGGTAGAAATGCAATTAGTTCCTGCCTTTCTTTGATTCACACCTCAGAATCCCCGTTTATGTTCAGAGCAATAATGTCTAAAGGCTGTGCAGACAATTTGTGACTGAATCAAGACCATCCATTGAACTACATGTTCCAGCACTCTTGCCCAGCACTCTAGCTATTATAACACATTAATTTATAACACATTAATTCACACATTCCTCTAGGCTGTGATTGGCTGCTTTTGTGCAGCACATTAAGCCATAAACCTCCTTTTACAACTGGATCCAGACTAATGCAAAATCAAATACAATGCATCATGGCTTACTGTGATCTAAGAACCCATTCCCTGGCTTACTTAATTGTCACATTTAAACGACTAATCTTACTGCATTACCCATTTGTCAAAAATATGATTGAAAAAGCAACAGTTTTATATATTTTTCTACAAACAGTACAAAATGGGTAAGATACAAAATGGGACATTGATTGGCAACTACAGAAATGAGAGGAAAGAGAAATATAATTTTATTTTTATTTATTTATTTATTTTAATAATATTTATATACCGCCCTCTCCTGAGGGCGGTATATAAATATTATTTTATCTATATTATGCTACCTTTCTAAAACCATTTGTTAATGAACATTTCTAAT
>JANHJO010002116.1:62455-74359 GCA_032468235.1 Pseudoxyrhopus heterurus | reverse complement strand
GCATAGCAGGCATCAATTTAGCCCCAAAATTAGTTGAATTGAGTATAAGCCGAGGGTGGTTTTTTCAGCCCTTTTTGAGGGCTGAAAAACCCGGCTTATACTCGAGTATATACAGTATATTGTTCAGGGTGCTAGTGATTCCACTTTTCTCCTCTTGGCTTCTGTCTTCGCCCAATACTTAGCTAACCACTATTGCTACTCAGAATGCTCAGTCTCAATTGGACCTGTTCTTCTTTATTTATGTCTTATTTTTTTCTGTGTATCCCAAATCTGGCACTGTGCCCTTCTGGTGCATGGATGGCAGCAGTGTGACTAAATGCAAACAAGGACAACATTTAGAAAGGGCCTTTCACCTCATTTAGCATTAAACCAAGTACAATGCAAATCAGTAAAGAATTTTCAGGAATAAAGGAACAGGAACTTTGTCCTGCGAGTTGTGACTCTCCAGAGAGTACTGATGAATACCAATAGCATTAGCACTTAAGACTTATATTCCGTCCCACACTGCTTCACAGCATTCTCTGGGAAGTTTCCAGTCTCAGCATATTTCCCCCAACAACCTGGGTCTACATTTTACTGATCTCAGAAGGATGGAAGGCTGAGTCAACCTTGAGCCCCATCAGGATCGAACTCCTGGCTGTGGGCAGAATTTGCCTGCAATACTATGCATTCTAACCACTGCGCAACTAGTGCTCAAGCTAGAAAGCACGGGAATTCAGGCTACAATGTTATGCCTACTTACACAGGAGTGAGCCTCACGCTACTCAATGAACGGTGCTTCTTAGGATTGTATTGTCACCATCTCAGCCTCAGAAGCTGGGAGAATTATTTTCCTTTGATATTAAAATCCAACAACTTCCAGCAAAGAAGAACTAGGCAGAGTAAACTTTTTAGTAAAATGCCTACATTAGAGGCTCTTGCCCTTCACACATCAAAGCCATATAACAATGCACATTGTGCATTCCAAGACGCTCTTAACAATTATTTTTGTGGTTTCAGTCAGACTGACATAATTTACAATGGCTCTATTTTAAGCCTGTAAAAGGAAACTGAATTGAATGTATCTCATCCTGAACTCTTGGTTCCCATGAACTGTAATCACGTCCTCTCACTTCCACTCACCACTGTTGCAGATACTAACCTTCCTGCTCTTATAATGCTTACCCTTGAGAACCTGCCTGCTTGTTGTCTGCCTTAAATGTTTATCCGTAGAGTTATCTGTTCCCATCATAACAAGAAAGATATCTATTGTTTGAGAAACTCCTGATTCCACCTGTCTGGCTCGGATGGGCTGCCTTGGCAATCCACATCAGACAACAACCAAGGCAACAATTGCAAACTGGCTGCAGGCCAACAAAAATGTACAATTCAGGAAAAATGCTATTCCGATTTGTCAGGCCAGTGTTCCTGTATTATATCTTTCATTCACGAGGATTGCTCTAATTAAAGAGTGCTTTCTGAAATCTTATTTGCGTGAAGATTGTGAAACGAGGAAAGATGTTTCTTTTACTCTGGAAAAAAAACAACAATATCGTGGCAAAAGTTCTGGGATTTATCTTAAATTAAATTTGTTGGACGAGTGAGTTTACATTGATTGCTTTGGAAACCTAGTGCCCAGTATACTTTACACAAATGGCCTTCCATTAGGAATAGTAACCTGAACTGTCAATTGAAGATTGCAATTGCTTTTTATGGCACTAATTCAGGCATATAAATAAACACATTTGTCTAAAGGCACTTACACTACTGAAATTAGGTAGATCTCAGTCAGGGTTATGTTTGCACAGGATTCCCATTATATCCTGATTTCCTTACTTATTACCTTTTTAATTTAAAGAGCCAGGGCTAATTTATATACAAAAAATCATTAACAGCATGTAAATATGTAATTGCCTTTCTACCCAACAATGGGGGATAAGACTAGAACTAACTATAGCAATGTAACAAGTTCCAGTAAATAGTCCTAACAACTTCCACAGGAAGAGAAAATCAATTAGTAACACAAGTATTGCTACATTTATGGCCTTAAAGTCTGTTGCCCAATTAGCAGCTCACTGATGTGAGAGGAGAAGAATGGGGCCTCTTAGAACTTCCATGAGTGATCTCCAATTGTTTCATATAAGCAATGAAGGAAGCTTCTGACAAATAATTTTTTCTACTAATGAAAGAAAAGGGATGAGAGAATTAGTATGCAATGCTACATGGGTTGCTTATCATTCATATTTTTGTCACCTTGCATTTGAACTACTGCAATGTGCTCTACATAGGGCTGCCCTTGGAGACTATTCAGAAACTGTAGATGAAATCCAGAATCCAGCAACACAGGCATTATGGGCATGCCTTGGTAGACTCATATAACACTCTGCACTGTTTAGTAGTGGTGCTTACTATCTCCTAAAAGCCCTTCATGGCATAGGACCTTGTTATTTGTTTCTATAGTCATATAAATCTGATACTGTTGATCTATCAATTAAATAATGCCATCTGAAGGTACCCATAAAATGTGGAGGGGTTGGTCAAAATAATTGACTTCTATAATAAATTTCCCACCCCCAAAGGTTCATATCCAAGTGGGGGGGTCATGTGATCCCCCCACTTGGATATTATTTAGATGAGTCATGAAGACCCAGCTCTTTTCCCAAACCTTTGACTGTAGTGGATATCAAGTTCCTTCTGGGTCGTCTGACTTGTGAGTTGATGATTATTTTCTCCAGCTGTATTTTGCATTATGCCATTGTTTCATTTTAAATTTTACACATTGTATACCGTTCAGAGCCATAATGGAATTGAGCAACTTATAAATAAAAAATAACATGCCTGCTGCCTAACACTACCTCATGGCTCACAAATGTAGGTTGTGTATCTGAGAAAGTCAGACATTTTTTTTTCCGTGTGTTAAACAGGTACATTGGAATGGATGGGATAGCAAAAAAGAGCAGGGTGAAGAAGTAGCTATATGAGCTCATTCTTACCCTATCTGGGTGTTCTCCTAAAATTCTCCACAATGCTTGTACACATTAGAAAATTCTGGAAGTAGAAATCCACACGTCCAGAAGGTTGGTTGCTTCTTTGTTTACTTTATATTTTAGCCACTTCTTCTCTAACAATTGTCCCAACCCATATTTTACTGCATTTATTGCCTACCATGAAATGAGACAGCCTGATATACAATTTATTTATATCAATGAAAGTAAAGAGGGTAAGAAAGACCTAAAGCTCAGAACAAAGCCCAGAAATTGGTTTTAGGAAAAAGAGCTTGGGCGCCACAGATTGCCAACTTCTATAAAAGCATTAAGAATTTCTTAAATGACTCAGACCATATGTCTTAGAAGTTTACAAAGTAATGGTAATTCTTCTTTCTTTACCCTACTCTAGTAACCAGACTCTTAAAAAAGAAAAGAAAAAACTATAAGATAATATAAATCTAAACTCCTACAAATCAAAGAAAGATTTGAAGCGGCCATGTTTCAATTGGGAGCTATATAGGATGGAAATGTCTCAAAAATTTGGAAAAAAAATAAGGATAGAATAATAGATGAAATAAATTACGGTAGCTCTTTTTCCAGATTAGTGCATAAATCCCTACTGCAATTTGCTCTTATAATTTTACTTTTTGACATGCCCATTCTGAGATTGTTATAATCCATTAATATCAATGGGATATTCTGATTTACTTCCTATTCTGACAAAATCTGAATCCATTTAGTTATAGAGCATTACTTCATAAAGCCATGAACTAATTCCAATATTCAATCTATAATTTTATATTCTCCCTGAATAAACTTCTCTGTTCTCTCTGCCTGGCTTTAGTTTTAATGTCCAAGTCAGTTTATTTATCGTTATTTTATTAAATTATCTCAATTTCACAATTATTTTACCATTATCTTTTTCCTACCATCTATTCAGTATGATTTAAACCATTTTAGGAGTAAGAACTCAGCGCAAGGTAAAATTTGCATATTTTCTGTTTATTAAACAAATGAGCACTAAATGTTGTTTTTAAGGTGTTCTAGTGTATTCCACCATGTGGTTTCTATTTGACTGAACTGCAGAGTTTTTGAACATAGGCGGTGTGTAATTGTATTGGTGAACTGGTGCTGGGGAGCTTTGCTCTCAAGTCAGGCTAGCATACAGTAATGAGAGACAGTTGCCATAAACAGACAGAATAGCAAGGCATACTGTGTGGCCTTTTTGTTAGGAATTAGATATCTCTATTTGAGGTGACCCTGCACCCCAGCCACAAATGCTCAGAAAATCCTGTCCTGACATGCAATCTTTAAATTCTTTTGTTCTGTAATTACATGGCAATTATTCATAATTGTACTGAGCAGTTTCTTTTCCCTTGTCCATCATCCCCTGCATTTGAAAAATCACAGCCACTCTTTTAGTTACATCAGTAGTGGCAAAGGACACATTATTGAAGGTTAAAAAAAGAAAAGGAAGAAGTCTTTTCCAAGTGATTTAATTGAAAAGCTTTGCTTTTCTTTTTCTTTTTTTTAAAAAAAGCAATTGGAACTGCGGGGTATAAGTGCCCCCCTATATGGCTAGAAGCTATTGTTCACCTAATTATTTTATTTTTACTAATATTAAAAAGACAACCCTGTGATCTCGGGCAAGGGAGCACAAATCTTTAAGCAGCAGTCATAACTGGCTCCAGTTAATTACGTTTTTGCTAGCTTAAATAAACCCGGCAGAAATAAATAAAAAAGGAACCATTTCAGGAGCAGACCAAAAACCTCAGAGGGATTCTTTTAAGCCATTAAAAATCATGTTGATATATTATTGAGACTTAAGGCTCACACAGATTTGTTCAACTGCTCCCTTGATGAATATATGGCATAAGTTCCCGTATACTAAAGAAGTGAATTCATGAGCTTCAGGAAGCTGAATGTTGGCTCTCAAGAGTTTGAACCTCAAGTCCCCATGGGTTGATCTGAAATTGCAAGTTGGCCTCTCTCTCGTTTAAAAATCGGCTTCCTGTTTGACCCTACACCTTCATGCAGACCGAGTTTGCATTTTCTGGCCTCAAATTTTGTTAACTGAGCCTGGCTCGGAGGTTGAAAGATCTGGACATTAAGTAAAAACCACAGCATGCTGTTCAACTTGATGATGGAACAAAAAGAGCCAAGGCAGGGATTAGTAAGGATTCACATGATTGAAAAAACCAACTTAAACTTCCCCATGGTGAGATACATAAAACTCTTAGATATAAGACTGAGTCACTTTCTTCCACATCGAATAGATCTGGGATTTTTCTCTTGATTTTTTACCGAAAAACTTTTTTTATTTTTTTTTTTGTTACTAAAAAAAAACAACCCCAAATCAAACTTGTAAGCCAATCAAACTTTTGTTACTGCTTCTTTTCAAGTCTGAATATTTTACTCCACTGACATTCCAACAATATGTAATATTTGTACAGCTCTACTGGCTGGGGAATTCTGGGAAGTGAAGTCCAGACATATTAAAGTCACCAAGGTTGAAAAAAACACTGGCCTAAAAAAACTAACCTGCTAAGTCAGGGGTGTCAAACTCGATTTCTTTGATGGCCGCATCAGGGTTGTGTTTGACTTCAGGGCAGGGGGCGTGGGGGCGTGGCCAGCTTGATGTCACTCATGTCAGGAGCACCTATGGTGGCCCAAGAGCTCTGTCAGTGAAAACAGAGCTCAGGAGGGCCATGTGTGGCCCTCCCGAACTCCGTTTTCACTGGCAGAGGGCTGCTGGAGGCCATCAGAGCCAAAAACAAAGCTCGGGAGCATTGTGTGTGGCTGTCCCGAGCTCCATTTTTTCTGGAAGAGGCACTGCAGGCCAGTACTTCATTGTTTCCAGGGTGACCCCGTGGGCCAGATCTAAGCACCCCATGGGCTGAATGCAGCCTGTGGGCCTTGAGTTTGATACCCCTGCGCTAAGTCTTTGTATCCAATAAGTCTGGTTTCTCTATAGCCCACTCCCAGAGACTGGAAATGGTAAAACTTCAGTTTCCCACCCTTTACTTGGTTCTTCCTTTCTTGAGAGCCATATTTCTAGGACTCAATATTGTTGCTATCACCTTCCATATCTCACTTTCTTTAAATACTCTATCTCTTTAGTTCTGGTTTCCCAATAGCAGGAAGTTCTTCAACATTCAAAGTCTTCTATTTGTTTATTTTATTTTTAGATGTCTACCCTTCACAAGGCCACAACAATACAAAAACCACAACTATACAAAACAATAAAGACAAAATTCCTGGTACAAAAGGACATTATTGTTTGATGGTAATTTTAATACCATCAAATGTGAGAATATCATTCCCATAATACCAAAGATTAGAAGATATCCTGAACACCCAGACTTAACTTCTAAAAATCTATCCTTTTGATGCAATCTCTTTTCATCTCTGTCCTTTTCTTTAAGCCAAGATGGACAGTCTTCCAACCCTTGAAAGCTCCTCAGATCATTACATTCTGAACATAAAAGTTTAGAACTAAGGTCCAAGCCTGAAAGTAGCCATGTCACATTTAAAACTCCTTCAAAGTCCAACCTATACCAGACCCACCTAGCATCTGACCCAACCTATTTTCTGACCTTCCCCCATAACAAAAATGTTAAGTGTGGTTGCTTTACTCCTTTTCTGATCCTTTTTTCTTTACAAAATGATTATTTAAAGCTTCCCTGAACTCAGGTGTTGGTAGCATTACAGGTAGTCTTCAACTTACAACCTCAGTCGGAACCAGAATTTCCTTTGTAAGTTAGGATGTTTGTAAAGTGAGTCATCATGTAACTGAACCCAATGTTACAACAATTTTTACCATGCTTGTTAAGTAAATCAAGTTTTCCTAATTGATGGTTTTTGTGGGAACCTGGCTGGGAAGGTTGCAAATCATGATTGATGGATGCGGTAATTGTTTGATAAATGGAGCCAGTCATTTTTCCTTCAGCCACTTTTGACAAGCTGACCGGAGACCCGTAACGCCAATCAGCTGTTCTGGCTGCAGGTAACTAACTCCTCAATCGCCTCCGCCACTGGCTGGCACTGAAGGAAAAGTGGCTGGTAATTTAACACAAATCACCTGCTCTGGCCACTTTTCCTTCACAGCCAGGCAGCGGCAGAGTCGATGAAGGAGTTACTTGCCTGCGACCGGAACAGTCGGGCCTGACTGCACCCCAAAAAATGAGGGAGCAATAGAGGGGAGCGTGGGAGCACAGAACTGCTGCTTCTACACGAAGCGTTCAGAAGCAGGCAACAGGGGATGCCTCTGCTTTGGCCCCGCCCATGCAAAACCCGAGCAAGGCCAGGTAGTCAGCTAGTTAGAGATAAAGGGATAGGTGGGTATAAATGAAATTCTATTTGTTTTAACACATTGGTCCTGTTGCCCCCATGCCATCTGCCTGCCTTTCAAGAGAATTTTTGTAGTTCAGGGTTGAACGGTGGGGTTCTTAGTGATTTCTGAATTGTATGGTTTTTCTGCTGATGTTTCATTACCCCACTAGGTAATATCACCAGTGATGTTGGGTAATGAAATATCTGCAAGAAAACAAACACGCTCCAAGAGCACCAAGGATCCCACATAAAATACTTCTCAGGTATCCTTTATTGTTTCAACTTTATCAATCAAATGATAAGCCATTGCTAGTTTGCAAACTCTTTTTCTTAATTTGGATGTTTTGAGGCTGTTAACATTCTACAGTAGATTTTTAAAAGGGCTGAACTCTTAGTTAAAGAAAAAAAGATAAAACAAAACAATTCTAATAATATCTGCATTATATCCGAAATCACTGTTGATAATCTCAGCAAATTAAGGTTGTAGCCAGACATAATGTTCCAAGGATCCTATACAGAAATAAAAGAACACCAAATTCATAATATGAAAACAACCAATTCATGTCCTGTCCAAATAGCCCTCCTAGACCTAAGAAGAATCTTTCATATCTGGAGAAATTTTACAGGTACAGATTGAAAATCGCTAGAGAACTTCTGAATGAATAAATGAAACAATTCCTGGATATTTCTTCCTAAATTTCTCTCAATCACATATTGTTCAGCTACTGGTAACTTCAAAGCTGATGGATTGCTACTTCTTTCAATCTTAACTTTCCTTTTATCTGTCACATTTATTCCAAACTTGCAAGTAAATCCAGCACTTGCACAGATTATGGAGACTGATAAAGACAGGTATGCAGGGGAGACACCTTCATATTTCGGGAAAGCCAAGCAGAGAATGAACATGGAGTGCATTTTGGATATTAGTTAGAATAGGTCTTTCTATCACTTCAGGATGTTCCTATAGCTTCAGAGTTGGTCCCTATAATCATTACAACAATGCTATAAAATAGCCTGTGTTTATTATCTCCATCTTGCAAATATGGTGGTTTCAGGATCACCCTTCTTTCCAATTGCCATCAGAATAAAGGATTAATAATGTTGGCCTATCTGCACAGTTGTCAAAGTTTAACATGTATGTTGAAGAGATTAGTGTGTTGTTGTAAAATTGGGGAGCTACTGGTTCAAATCACCACTAAACCATGAAACCTATTGAATGGCCTAGGTCAATTTAGTGTTTTCAGCAAAATGATCTATCAAATTTTTGAAGAATTAAGAAGCAAAGAGTGAACTATCTTTGTTAATCTCCTTGGAGGTAAGGTAAGATATAAATAAGCAGCCCGTGTGAGTGTTTTTAAGCCTTCAAAAAGTGCTGTGTAAATATTTATTATTAGAAAATCTGCTCATATCTAAAATTCCATCCATTTAAATGTTTCATCTAGTTGCTAGGTAAAGCTTTGCTCTCATATACAGACACATGCACGCTGTTTCTCACCTATCCTTTAAGAAGCTTTGTAGCAATTTGGATCCTGAGAATATCAGAGCAAGGAATAAATCCTTGATCTCAAGGTCTAACATAATCAGACAAATTGTATTTAATAATAAATAATGACAATGTAATGACTCTAGGGTGATAGCTTCAAGGGCAGGATCCCACAATACCCGAGTGATGGCAAAGAAAGGAGATAGTGTTTTTATGGTGAACGTTTAGTTTTCAAATTAGCGCAGTCAGGGTTAGAAAGAGGAAAGAGAATCTACCATTTGAGGAAATAATTTATGAAATGTAGATGGGCCTTCAGTTGGGAATAGGGCTGGGCAAAATGTTAGTGGCTCTTTGTTCTTGCAGCTGGCCTGTCGAATTACACACAGCTAGCATAGTAAATAATACTGCTATTGTCTGCCTGTGTCAGAGACAGACAGAAGGTACATTTGGACTTGATCCAAACACCACAAGGGCCACTCATAGTCACAGTGTCCAATTACTGCTTGCTTGACTATAAAATGCACTTTAAAAAAAAGCTAATTTAAGAATTGCAGTATTTAATAGAGACTGTATTAAAGGCAAGTGAAGAGATCAAAACTAGTGCTTCCCCGTCCTCCAATTTGGAAGAAAAATAATGGTAGGATCTGCATTTGTAGCATCAGGCACGTATGTATATGAAAACAATCAGGATATTACTCCAATTTTAAAGTCACCATAAGACGAGAAAGAAGCTGACTAGCACCTCTCGGCATAGTACATTACATATTGTATATACAGTGAAAGGCTTACCCAAGGAAATGCATGATTTATTTTTCATAAATTGTATTGTGAGAAAAATGCCTTTTCTCACCTATGTTTTCATTTAATCTAAATATCTATTTTGGAGGCACATTTCTTAACATTTCCATGATATTATTGTGTGACACTAAGTGGTATGACTATCTACTACCATAAATCAGGTTGGGATGGTGTTGAAACTTCACAAGTTTCTGTGCTATGAAGCACCTTGGTCACTTAGGTAAGCCACTCTAAATCTCGATTTCCTCATCTGTAGCTTGCAGGATTGCTGTTCTAAAAAATAATGCCTGAGAAAAGACTCAAAACAATATTGAACACTGTGTTTAAAATGAAAGGAAAAGTAAAGTTTTATTTTAAAAATGAGGGAATTTTTAAAAATAAAAGTAAGAGAAAGAGTCATATCAAGCAAGCTTAATAGTTATTTGAATTCACTGCACTATAAATCCAACAAAGTATGGATCATAAATTAAAAAGAAAAATAAACACCTCAAGGAAGTCATACAATTTAAGTTAACCATTAATACTTTAAAAATGGACACTTGCTAAAGGAGGGAGCAAAGAAATACTTACATATGGGCCCATATTCAAGCCATGATTAAATGAAATAATCTGAGGAAATTATGTCAAATAGAGAAGACAATTTAATATGTTACATTTTAGGAAAGGAGTGGTAGTAGACATTAGAACTAATGTCTAGCTACACAGTGACTAGACCCTGTAAGTCTAAATATACAATAATTCTACTGAAAGTGGGTAGTTAAATGAGTTTATCAATTTCACTGGTCTTTTCACTGTTGCTATAAAGTGATTGCATATTTCTCATAGTAAAATGATGGAAGACTATTTCTAATGTCAAAGAAGAACAATCCATGGATATCTATCATACATTATGTAGTTTGAAAGTATTTAATGGTTTCTTAATAATGTATCTAAATATTGACTCATGGCAGTGAATGGTATCTAGATTCTAATCTATATTTATATTACAGGTAATCCTCAATCTACAACAGTTCATTTAGTGACCAAAGTTACAACAGCACTGAAAAAAGTGACCATTTTTCACACTTACAACCCTTGCAAGCATCCCTGTGGTCGCATGATCAAAATTCGGATGCTTGGCAACTGACTCAGATTTATGAGTTTCAGTATCTCAGGGTCATGTGACCACCTTTTGTGACTTTCTGACAAGCAAAGTCAATGGGGAAGCCAGATTCGCTGAACACCATGTCACTAACTTAACAACTGCAGTGATTCGCTTAACAACTGTGGCACGAAAGGTCATAAAATAGCAAAAGCAATAGTACTTAGACTTATATACTGCTTCACAGTGCTTTATATCCCTCTCTAAGTGGTTTACAGAGTCAGCATATTGCCCCCAACAATCTGGGTCCTCATTGTAGTCACCTTGGAACAATGGAAGGCTGTGTCAAACTTGAGCCTGATGAGATTTGAACTGCCAAATTCCAGGCAGCCAGCAGTCAGCAGAGGTAGCCCACACCACTGCATTCTAACCACTGTGCCACCATGGCTGATGATGGGACAAAATTCACTTAACAAATGTTTCACTTAGCAACAAAAATCAATGTGGTGAAGGTATTTGCTCTCTCTCTTTCTCTCTTTAGCTTGATAATTTTGTCCCTTTACAGTTTAGACGAGGAAAGAAATATTGTGTATCTATGAGATACATTCACCCTAAACCACAAAGAGCTTTTAATGTATATATAGGGATGTTATCAATCACAGTGTTAAATCCTTGACATGTAGGTGAGTTCATCCTCTGTCTTTCATCTCTAGATGTCTTGCCGAGTACTTCATTTGGAGAAAGTCCTAAAAGCCATGTTGGGTAACAAGAAGGGATAAAAGTGTAAACCTGTCTGTTCATATTTGCCAGTCCTCAATGAGAAAAGCACAGCAAGCCTTCTGTCAAGAAAAATGAGGATTTTCTCTTTTGCTCCTTTGAATCCTCAAACGATGCATCTTCTTTGTAAGAAAAAAAAAAGAATTATCTCAATATTTAAGTCAAAATACCAAACTTTTCAAAGGCAGAAACTTGGAGCCAGTTGTGAGACTTGTGAGTCATTGACTGTTGGGATTGTTTGATTTGCCATAAAAAAAAAACTTAAGAAAAACTTTTATCTTTAAAATGATGGATAAGGATAGTACTTTCTCCACAAAAGCAACCTTCAATTATTAATAGCAGGGCTTGTGTTCAGCAGAGAGAGGGACAGAGAAGGAAACCACGCTCTTCAGTATCAAGATATCTGACCGAAATCTCTCCTTGCAATTAACCCCACTTTCTCTCTCTCTCCCCCCCACCTCTCTCTC
>JANHJO010002115.1:557491-578260 GCA_032468235.1 Pseudoxyrhopus heterurus | reverse complement strand
AACCTTGGAGCTGGTGGGATTCGATCAGCCAAACTGCTGATCTGAAAGTCTGCAGAGTAGACTGCAGTACTGCTTTTTACCAGTGAGCCACAGCAGCTCCAATAGAAGTGGTACATGGACATTTCCATTCAATGTAGGTTTGTTTACATGATAGCATTTGGGTATCTGAAGGGACTCTAATTATTCATTCCCCAAAGTGCTCAATGCTGCCATTTTGGAACAAGGATTCCAACCTTAGAGAAATTGACAATGCTTTGATTTCCAAGGAAAATCATGAGTGGCCTTCATGTTGTTATTTGGAGCACTGATGACAGTTATTAGAATAAAATTGGTGAGGTTGGAAAATTTATAACAGCTGCAACAGTGGTGGGATTCAAAAAATTTTATACCGGTTCTGTGGGCATGGCTTAGTGGGCGTGGCTATGCAGTTGGCCAATCAGAGGTGGTATTTGTCACGGTCAGCCAATCAGAGGTGGTATTTGCTGGTTCTCCGAATTATCGTTACCGGTTCTCTGGAACCTGTCGGAACTGGCTGAATAGCACCTCTGAGCTGCAGCAAACTTTCAAACAAGCTAGTAATTATGAAAATAGTTCCGTTTCAAAAGGCCATACATTTCAGGGCAGAATTTTGACTCAAACTAAAACCATAACTAAAATGGTTTTCATTCTCCCAGGCTAAAAGGGTCTCAGGATAGGTCTTCATTTTCTCATCACAAGCTCTTTGATCAAGATATTGTCCAAAATCTTGGTTTCAAAATAATCCCAGTTCCCCAATATTCATGCAAATAAAGACCTATGGCTATTTTATAACAAGGAGTATGTTAGGCTCACCCTCTATTATAAGCACATGTTGTCAGATTTTTTAACAACATTTGTTTTACATACAACTCACCAAATAGAGAATTCCCATCTGCAAAGTAATATATCCTATTCATTCCACCTAGCACCATCTGGTGCCCTGAGAGCTTTCTCTAGGTATAAAATTATTTTAACTCAAACACTTTTTAACAAGTGTGAGACAATATCTTAGATTACAGAAAACTAGAAGGTGGAAAAGAGAGAATACATCACAAAATGAAATCATAGAAAAAGAATTCAGTCCAGCTCAGATATTTAGAGTGAAATAAAATGGGTCAAACCCAACTCAGCACATCTATGCAGGCATAGGTCACTATCTGCAGGGTACAAGCAGGCTGTTAGCAAGGTTCTCTAATCACTATTTGTTTTTTTCCAGCATGCAGTGACTTATTTTAATTACATAAAATATCATCATCCTGTAAAGTTCTTAAATATCTTGAAAGACGCAACATTAAAAGTCTGCTAACTAGCTGGTACAACTTTAAGAGGGGGTAAAAAAAATGTCTAGCATTTGCAGACAAATTGCATTGCATTCTCTTTAGTTACTAAAAGGAGGCATAACTATAAGTAGACCTGTAAAGATTTTAACCCACATCTTATCTTTTGCTTCTGTATGAAAAAGGCAGCAAAATCCGGTTAAGGGCATTTCTGTCCTCTACCTATAACCTGCTCCAATGCTCATGCTAGCTTAACTCTAAAGCAGTTTAAAGAAAATCCAGTTCAGAACAAGATACTTGCAAGGTATTCAGTCAGGACAACAGGTTCCTGGGTCCTGTCACTGAACAATTCCCCTTTATTCTCCTGAGATATTGGAACATGCTGTCATGTCAATCCTAGTCCTTCTTTTCATCAAACTAGACATACCCACTTCCAGCAACTGTTCTTTATATGTTTTAGCCTCCGGTCCCCTAATCATCTTTGTTGCTCTTAACTGCACTCTTTCTAGAGTGTAGGCATGTTTTTTACATCATGGCAACCAAAACTGGATACAGTATTCCAAGTGTGGTTTTACCAAGGCATTATAAAGTGGTATTAACACTTCATGTGATCTTGATTCTATCCCTCTGTTTATGCAGCATAGAACTGTGTTGGCTTTTTTGGAAGCTGCAGTACACTGCTGGCTCATATTTAAATGATAATCCACTAGGACTTCAAGATCCTCTCACAGTTACTATTATTGAGCCAGGTACCACATATATTGTACCTATGCAAAACGTTTTATTGAAGGCCAAGTATACTATGTCCACATCATTCTTCACTTTCACTCTCCGTTTTTCATGGGCTGCAGTGCAGGAAAGCCCCACTATGCAAACAGACTCTAATATATTTCTGCATTCATATCCAACAGCTCTACCAAGAACAAGATTTCACTCTGTAGACACACAGTGCTGGTGGCAGTGCAGTATGAAGCATGAGATATTAGTGAATCATTTTCCAGCTCTGCATCTTGTAATTAAAATGAGAATAGTGATTATACTGCAGCCATTTGATGTCCTAGTTGGATTTCTCATTTTATTTCCCAAAGATAGTGAATGGCTGGACTTGCCATTTTTTCCGCTACACTGACAGCATCTCTGGCAACGTTCTTACTAAGAAAAGATAGAAATGACATTCTTACAAGAAATACATTTAAAAGAAGACTGGTGGTGTCTTGAAAAAAAAATAAAACAAATTTTGTTTAAAATTTTATATCAATAATATCTCACTCCCTGTTTTTAAAAAGATGTATCAACCAGAAACATAAAAATAGCATAGGCATTTTGAAATTATGGAAAATTAAGACGTATGTGTAGCATTTTACAGCAAAGAAAAAATGGCATTTGAAATTATTCTTGCTGATGAATTACTTAATGTTGTATAAGGGGGTGCATTTATTGATGAAAAAGTTTAAAAAGCTGTTCTCAGAGGGAAAAATATTTTCTTTATTAAACTATTCTTATAGGATAGGAGATATATTAATGCAAATGCACATTATAGGAATATTTTTATTAAAACATGCACAATATTTTGGAATGAGAAATCTCAAGGATGGTGTCTCTCTGATTCTTTTATTAATTTGAAATAAATATTGTTACCTTCTTTACTCTAAATGCTTCATAGCTGCTCAGTTTGAGTTAGATAAGACATTACTGATGAGAGTTTGCACAAAAGAAGATATATAGTTAGGAAAGGCTATTTAAAAACCACAGAAAGTTATTGTTTTGCAGAATTATTTTTCTTCATTAGAAGTTATTCATGTTTTGAAATCTTTTTTAATAAAAAAAATATCTCTGTGTCAGTTTTGATTCCTGGGGACAAGTCCATGAAGTTTTCTTGGCAATAATTAAAGAAGTGTTTTGTTCATGCATTCTTCTTGGGGCTGAAACAGAATGGCTGAATCAAAGGTATCCAGCTCTGTGTCTAAGGGTGGTTTAGAACTCAGTCTCCTGGTTTCTACCTCAGTGTCTTTCAACATTACACCAAACTGGCTCTTTTCATATTCTACGAGTGTAAATAAAAAGATATTACATTGAGATAGGCTATCAAAAGCCAATAATATAATATTGAAGAGCATTCAACATTGTATGCCAAATTCCTCAAAATATGAAGATTCTGTTCAATTGATAAGCTGTTGTTACAGAATTCCAGCAACTGCTTTCAAATAGAAATGCTCTTTATGATACAGTTGTCCATGTTCAAATTACTTTAACATCTAACACCTGCACATTTTACCTAAAAGGCTAGAAACCGGCTTTTTTCTTCAGCTGGGATGCCTGATTTCCTTCTGTTTCTTGTTTGGGTAACATCCTAATCTATTATCGGACTGTTGCTTTTTCACTGGGTAAAAAAAATTCATGCTGAGTACAAGCACTTGTTCCTTCTAACTGCTTACATTTTTTTCATTCTGTCAAAAATCATTCTCCCTCAGTGACTATAATCACTCTATGCTCCTGGAATGTGAAACTTTATCAGACTTGGGATCAGTACTGTTGTCTCTTTGTCAGATGCTGGTGACACAACTCTTACTGTATTGAAACACAGACCGAACTCTAAGTGAATATGTATCATGGATATTATCTTACTTCTTCCAGTATATGGGAGGCACAACAGACAGCTCAAGCAGTGTTAGGAGAAGGTAGATTTTATATTTAATGGAACAGAGAAGTGACCATGTTCCCATTACTGCTTCCAACTGAAGACTATTCAGTTACTAAAGCAGAGGGATATGGGTAAAAACCTTCATTCTCCTATCTTTACAGCTAGAACAATCACACTAAAGCTATCAATGCTTAACTTAAGGCTACTGCATTAAATACCCTTTCCTCATGTTTTGGGACACAACATACAGAATGTATTTTAAAAAGAGGGAACTGGGGGAAAAGATACAAAACAATATGTGTAAGCCAAGAAAAAAAAAACAAGTCTTATAGCACCATTTTCAACTAACAAAATTTAATAAAAGGCATTAAATTCTATTTTTTTTAAAAATAAAATTTGTTAGTCAGAAAAGATACTATCAAACTTGTTCTGCTCTTTTGCATCCTAGACTAATGTGGCTCTCCTCCTAAAATATGTGCAAGGGTATCATATTTTCACAGGGCCACTAGAAGTCAGCACACAGTAATTAGCTGAAAACACCCAAGCATACATAACAAATTTAAAAAATCATTAGGTATTTTATATATACATACTGAGACACACACACAAATATATAGTGTGTGTGATGGGTGATATAGAAATGTGATGACTAAAATAAATAAATACATATCTACATACATATTTTGTCTAATATGCAGTTATGAGGGAGTAAAGAAACTTACTGGTTTCAAAAACAGATAAATGAATAAATTTGTGTATAATTTAATACTATTTATAATAAAATGGGGGGACACAAATAATCACCACAATTCAAAAGAGCATCAAAAGCCACCCACATGCAAAATTGAGGCATGCAATGTGTACTAAGCAAATATGTGTAGGAGATGCAAGGAAATAACCACAAGTTACTTGTTCCATTTGGAATAATACTCATCATCATCACCATCATTAATATCATCCTCATTAAAGTAGGGTCTACTAAAAATTCAGAATCAAGACTATCTTCTAACTGTCTTGATGATATGGAAATCCAGAATTTGCTGTTGTTGCTATTGCTGATTTTTGCTTTAGTTCTTATCTTCATTTGTTTGAAAAAACGCACTCCCAAACCCATTACTATCATCTTAAATATACTAATCTGAATTAGGAAAAAGGAGCAAAGATGAGCCTCCCATGTGGTCCACAGTTTGGGCATTCTTTTGGTACAATTATTGGTGCAGGAGAAAGGAAAATGGAGTACTATTATGAACACTCTAGTTAATTTCACTTATGCATGAACAGCATATTTCTTGGTAAAAATGTTTCTGTCAGGCATGAGAAATCACGAGGCTCTGAGGCAGGGCAGTTCAAATGAATACAGGTTTATTGTATGCTAACTCTTTCTAAAAGAATCTGAATTGCTAATGATCAAAGCAAATTGGCGGTAGATAAGAGTGAATGGAATTCAAGGAGAGTTAGATCTAGATCTCTTGTAGGCATGAAGGGATTCAAATCTGATGATGCACTTGACCCCTCCTCCGGGCTCAGTCTGGTTGTCTCCTACTGTGTATCTGATAATTCGAATTGCAACAGGCCCCTGCAAATCCAGCTGATGTCTCCTGGTCCACTTGCCTGTGGACTTCCTCCCTGCGGTCTCAAGGTATAACCAATCACTGCCCTGAAACTTGCCCAAATGGACTTGGGGGAGAGGAGTCAACAGCAGTTCCAGCCTCAGTACTGGGACCAGTAAAAGATAGGCTGTGGAGGCAGCACTTTCTTCCCAGCTGAGCTTGAGAAGAAAATATTTTAACTTGGCTGTGTGCTTTGCCTAGAAATTTCCTGGCTGAAATGGGATTTACTCAAGTGCACAACTTGGCAAGGTTTACTCTTTAAAAGTTTGCATTATAAAGCCATATCAACGGTTACACTGCATCATTCTTTGAGAGAAATTTCCACACGACAATTCTCATAGCCAAATTAAAAAAAAAAAATTTTCAGAATTTGATGCATCTCACAGGATCATTTGCAATCACTGCTCCAAGGGCTCCCCCCCCCCCAAATTTCTAGGTTTGGTTTCATTTTTTTGAAAGTTGCCAAAAAACAAACATATTTTTATCTTAGAGATTTAATAGCAGGTACATAGATATGGGAAGAAAATCTGCTCAGGACTCTGAAACTGTAGTGAAGGGGGTTGCTACTATGCCTTACTTAATTTGTTTTCATGAAAAATGTAAGGGACAAATTAAAAAATTGGAAATAAAATAACTACATAAAGAATATTCCCCTCATTCAAGCATTGCAGAGCCATCCAATTTCCTATTTTCCATGCTGTTCCAAAAACCCTAACATAGGGATGGGTGACTATGGCAACTTTATGACCTGTAGACTTCAATTCCCAGAATTCCTGAGCCAGCCATGAGCCATACTGTCTCAGAAATTATGGGAATTGAAGTCCACAGGTTGTAAAGTTGCCATAATTGCCCACCCCTGCAAAAAGGTAGGTGACTTAGTTATGGTTTCCTGACATTAAATCTAGTTTCATCTTCAAATGCTTCTCTACTAATTATTTTTCATATATATTTCCTTTCCAGATACCTTTATCTATGAATATGTCTACATTTCTTGCATACGATCAGCCTACAATAAGTTACTGTGGTGTACATCATGAACTTCTTGGTCATAAGTCCTATGACTCAAATGCACAGGAAGAAACAATGGAGACACCATTAGAGACTGACCTGGATCTGAGCACAATCACAAGAGCAGCACGAAATCAGTGATCACTCTGAGCTGACTTATGTGGTCAGAAAGATAACCTAGAACCATCACCATTTTTTTTTAAATTTGTCATGAAGAATTAAATCAGTATTTCTCCAGGGATGGATTGAAAACTCCCCATTCTGTTTAAAAAGTTACCATTCAAATACAGATTGTTTCAAGTCTACAATTTGTAATTAGCTAAGTTGTGCAGTCTTTTTTTGACTTAAAAATGAAGTATGATCCTTAAAATAATTTTTTTTTCCAAAACTCATCCTACCTATCTGTAAAAAGGAAAAAAATCTGTACAGAGCTGATGTATTTTTTCATATTGTAAAGTTTCAATATACTGAAATGTACTGGAATGTACAGGACCATGCTTTATTTTATTTTACAATTTTCAGTTTCTAAAATTTTAAATTAACAAAGCTTGTGTTATGTTCAGAGTTTCTCAGATTTGTAGAAACTGGTTCGTTCTGCATTTATGGCCTCAAAACAAAAGCACCCTAAAATTCTGCACTGTGCAAATTAGGCACAGACTCTATCATACAACACAATTCTTTCAACATGTTTGGGAAGTAATCTATTAACCAAATTAGAGTTGGATTATTCAAACTCTTGTAGACATGGTCTTTGGGCGGGGAAGGCAAGGGAAAGGGAGCTACTAAAAGAAAAATATTTTTTAACAGTTCTCCAAATTAACTCTTGCCTTGAATTACAAATTGCTTTCTCAAGCAATGAAATGTAATGATAAAGAGGGATATTTTAACAACACTTTTCTGAATGAACGACTCATTCTTTTATTCTTTCATAACACCAATAAAATAATGGAATGGACTAAAAGAAGAAAAAAATACACTGCTGAAGACGAAGACAGTAACCATAGCAACAAAGTTTAATTAACTGGAAAAAACAAAAACATTTCAAAGGGTTGACCCTGGATATGGTTTTCTTTAGTCACAGTATAAAGCAAAGTGACAGATACAACAGAGAATAACATGACAATCAGCCATTATGATTAAACATGTGGTAGTAACATACATTGTCTGCAGGTATGTTTTAGAGTTATTTCAGCATTGCCTAAAATAGGCATAGGCCAATATGCACATGTCCAAGATTTTCCAAAAGGAGGAATGGAGGATGGAGGGAGGGAGGGAAGGAAGGAAGGAAGGAAGATTTCAATATATATTATGTGAAAAATGGATTTCTAAGACATGAACTCCAAAGAGACTGACACACGTGCCTTGCACAAGAAGGATAAAGTGTAGAACTAATCACACATTTCAGGTTTGTTTTGCATTTACACTGACGTGCTCATTATCTGAAAGGCAAGGAAGCGATTTTCTAAGTGTTCCATGATGGGAATAGATCATAATTAATTTTTATACAAATACCCCAAAATATCATTTCCAGGGTTATTTTAGAGCTCACTGAACCAGGGCGCCTCTGCCATAAGACAGACACACGTTCATTTAGATCTGCAAAGTGTGAGCATAAATAAACATTTTCCCCTTTAAATGGGAAGGGTCATTTTAATTTGAGGCTTCAGAGTTTATGCATGTAGTCCCTGAATCATTTCATTAACTTTAAATAATTTTATCATCTATTGTTTTACATTCAAGTCCTCCAGTAAGCTAATGTGTACAGGAGACCCTCCCAATTAAGGTCTTTTTGTTGTTGTTGTTATTACTACAACTATTCCATCTCCATTTTTGGTCAAAGCTGACAGAGAGTAAAGTCGAAGAATATCCTATGTCATTCTATTACTATTTTAAGAGGAAAGTAGTACAGAGAGTCTTCAATTTATCACCATTTGTTTAATAGACATTCAAATTTATGTCAACACTGGAAAATATGACTTACAACTGGTCCTGGCACTTACAACCATTGCAGCATCTCTGTAGTCACAAGATCAAAATTTGGGCATGTGACAACTGGCATATTTTTATAATGGTTGCAGTGTCCTGAGGTCACATGATCACCATTTACTGAGGTCACATGATCTTCCCAGGGGTCTTCTGACAAGTCAGTGAGGGAAGCCAGACTCACTTAACAATCACAATTCACTGAATGATAGCAGTAATTCGATGGCTCCTGCGAAAAAGGTCATAAAAATGGGCACAACTTAAATAACAGCGACAAAAGATTATCTATACTGAATTTCAATCCTATAGTCATGAATTTATGTGCAGAATTAACATATTCTCCTCTGTGGGAATAATGAAAATGTTTAAAATTAGTAGTTGTAAACACCAATGAATGAGTTAAAAAAAAATCATTTTTGCATAGCAGACCAAATTGGAGAGGTATAAAGTGTCTACCAAAAAAAACTGTTCATGAATTCCAGTGGATCTCACACACAATTTGATTAGTTGTGAGTCATTAAAAAGCTTTAAAACTATTAATAATACTGTTTATTGAAACACTTATTATAGCACTATCACTTTACATCATAAAACGGAAGATGTATCTTATGGTGATCTTATTAAAGAAAAAAGATTCAAGGATTCTTGGGTTTTCCAAACTAGAGGAACAAAATTTCATATAATAGTAACAATCCTTTTTTTATAAATAAAGATAAATTTAACCACAAATCTATTTTTCTCAATATTTCTTCCAAGTATTTTACAATGACTTCATCAATAAAATTAAGAAACATGCATTCAATCCTTTGTATAAAGCAACTCTTATTGGGGGAAAAATCTTCAGAATATTGTTAAAAGAATTGCAAGCCTACAAAATGTCAAAAGAGAATACATTGTATTATTTATTTAACATCCTAGATTTTTGTAACATATTTTGCATAAATTATTTGCTATTCAAAATACTTTATTTGTCATTTTTAAGACTCATCCTAACTTCATCTCTTCAGTTTGCAATTTCTCCAGGCATTGTCACATACAATTCTTGGAATTCTTTCTCACCGCTACTAGAAATTGGGGGCACAGTTCCTATCAACTAATGTCAGGAAGCTTAGGAAAACAGGGAGGTATTTCCTAGGAGAGGTGTGGAAGATTGTTAAAAACAAAGAAGCCAGCTGCTAAGAAAAAGAAACTCTCCTCAGTTTTCATCATTGAGAACTCCAGGAGAAAATCTATGTGATCACCAAGAATCAACAACTTGATGGCCCATAAGCAATCACAAGAATATTGTTCTACATAAAATCATGGCTATGTGGAGAAGGGTGGTTTTCAACATCCATTCATCATTGGAAGGTTTTAAGAAGAAACTGGACATCCATTTGTCCTGAATGATATAGAGTCTCCTGCTTGAGCAGGGCATTGAATAGAGGACCTCCAAGTTCCCTTCCAACTTTGTTATTCTGTTATTTCTATCTACAAGTATATAATTTTTTAAAGTTTAACAACTTTTTTGGCCGTAGCGTGTAGATATCACTACTTATATTGAACACAACAAAGACTGGGTTTCTGTGCACATATAACATGGCAATATAAACCAAGGCACTTGAAAGAACACAGTAGAAAAAAAAGCCAATGCATCACAATTGTACTTAGAAAAATAGACTCCTGAATCTATTTGGTCTTTGATCAAACAAATGTGTGGCTTGCGTGTAAGAAGCAGCAGTGAAGAGCAGGTGGTTATTGCCTTTTCAGTTCAGATTTGCTCTCATGTTTTTATTTTTTATTTTTCATTTTCAACCTAACGTGCAAAAAGGGAGCCTGAGCATCTACTGTATTCTTATGATGCTTTTCATTTGCAATGGAACATCTGCTTTCATTGAATGCTGCGCCACAGGCCACAGAAATAGAAACACAAATCAATGCACTCCATTCCACTATTTTTTGCAAAATATAGAATAGACTTTATCACAAAAATTAAAATGAGGACATTTTGGCTAGAGAAAATGCATAAACAACGTATCAGCAAACCTTTAATAACTTTTTGATGCATGGAAAGCACCTGCCCTTTCCAGGAAAGGAGAAATGCAGGAATAGGGGGGGGAAAGGGATAAAATACTTATAAGAATGCTTAATGCTTCATTCATCAAACATATGCCTTTAGTTATATTTATTTTTTCAAGTCATTATAAGTTGGCTACATAAAATTTTCAAAAACTGTAGAGCAATGTTTCTCAAACTTGGCAACTTTGGGTTGCTTAAGACTTCAATTCCCAGAATTTCCCAACCAGCAGTTGCCTAAAACACTGATGTAAAAAAAGATTATTTTATTGCTCAAAAACAAGGAGGAAAAAATTACCCTCTTTTTCACCTGTGTTCCATCATGCTTGAAAGCAGCCACTATTGTCCTAGTCCCGAAGAAAACAGCAATTAACTGCCTAAATGACTACAGACCTATTGCATTAATGTCTGTAGTGATGAAATGCTTCGAGAGATTGATTCTCCAACACCTTAGGACATGCCTCACACTGGACTTTGACAAACATCAGTTTGCCTACAGGGGGAATAGGTCAACAGATGACATCATAGCTACTGCTTTACATTCTGTAGTGAGCCATCTGGAGAAACCTGGAAACTATGTCAGGATGCTTTTCATAGACTATAGCTCGGCCTTCAATACCATTCTGACGAGCATCCTTATCGAAAAGCTGACTGACTTGGATTTTCGCTCTTCCATCTGTAACTAGATCAAGGACTTTCTGAGGCACCAGCCACAAACAGTGAGGGCTGGGTCTATCATATCCACCTCCCTGAATCTTAGCACTGGCTCCTCACAGGGCTGTGTGCTCAGTCCCTACCTGTACTCACTTTACACACATGATTGTGTATCATTTGACCCATCCATTGTGATCATTAAGTTCACAGGTGATACCACCATACTGGGTCTTATTACAGGTGGAGACAAAACAGCATACAAGGGGGAGGTTCAAAAGTTATCCACCTGGTGCTTAGAAAATAACCTGCAACTGAACATCAGCAAGACAAAGGAGATGGTGTTAGACTTCCAGAAGGAGAGGAACCTGCCCCACTTTACATCGAGGGGGACTGTATGGAAAGCGTTTCCTCCTTTAAATTCCTGGGAGTCTACCTCAGTGAAGATCTCACCTGGAAAATCAACATGGCTCAGGTGGCCAGAAAGGCTCAACAGAGACTCCATTTCCTCAGGGTCTTGTGAAAAAAACAGAGTGGAACAACAACTGATGACCTCCTTCTACTGGTCCAAAATAGGAAGCATCCTCACTTACTGCATTACGGTGTGGTATGCTGGCTGGACAGCCGTGGACAGAAAGACACTACAGAGAGTGGTGAGCACAGCACAAAACATCGTGGCCTGTCCCCTGACACCACTAGACGACATCGCTTAGAAGAGTGAGGAAAATCCTCAGGAACGACTCACACCTTGGTCAGCACTTCTTTATTCTCCTGCCATCGGGAAGGAGATACAGAAGCATAGGCTGCCGCACAAACAGGCTGAAGAATAGTTTTTATCTGTGGGCTGTCAGACTCCTGAATGGAAAATAACCTTACAACAACACAGTACGAGTGACTTGCGGGGCCGGTGCGACGTGCAATAAGTTCACATGGTGCAATAGGATTGTGTTTGTCAGGAGGATTCACTGGGTTAGGGGATTTTTTTGTCTTCACTGTGAGTTGTATTGTGTTGGGGGGGGTGCATGAAGGGAGGCTCAGCCAATCTCATTATACACATGTTGTATTCTGACAATAAAGGTTTGCATTTGAATTGGTCTGCTTTTGTTGCATAAGGCTTTTTTCTAGACACTTGGGAATTTTGCGGAGAAAAAGGAATACAAATCCCTGAACCACTCAAACTTAGATTTGAGTGTATACAGTATATTGCTGAAGACAAGTGAAGGCCACTCCCCACTTGACCCACCACCTGAGGTTCTCACCATAGGATGAATCATGGACAGCTGAGAATTCACTTTGATTTGCATGGGGTTGGCGTATCCTCCAGGACTCTCAGGCCGTTCTCCTGTGTTACTGCTTGTCCACATGAAAGAGTCAGAAGGCGGCTGCACACCCGGTGTGATTGTCTTCATTTCCATTTCCAACTCCAGCTCCAGTTCTGCTTCTTCTTTGGCTTCCTTGTTACTCTCCTCCAGGTGCTTCATCAGGACAGCAATCACCACATTCACCAGGACAAACTGGGCTGTCAGCACAAAAGAGACGAAGTAGATAGGCGAGATGACGGTGTTGTAACAGGTGGATTCCTCATCGCAGTCCCGCAATGTGTCCTGGAAGGGAACAGAGGGAAGTGAAGTGGAAATGGTTGTGGCTCAGAACTTCAGGCAACTACTTGTTGGGATTGGCAGTTTATGCCACTCAAATTCTAGCTTCAAGCCTATATGGCCAGATCCCATGTGGAAAATGGTGAATGAGGTTGATCAGTTTCTATAGAATTTTAGGAACTTGACCACTGAAAGATCCTTCTACTATTCTAGAATGTCTTGTTTTTCATACGCTGGATGAAATCTTTGAAAAGGTTACCCTCCCACACTCAGGCACAATACATTCAGAAATGCATAACATTCTGACATCCATACTGTAGATAATTCAGCATATTTGCAATGGCTGCTTTCTTGCTTTGGCCAAGACAGAAAGATTTCATGATTCCAACAGAACAGGCATAATCCACCAGAGCCTTGGTAGGAGTGATTATAGCCTGGGAAATGCCAATAACATCAATAATGTGCTGAGTTTGGTCATTGGCATTGTTTGAAAACATTTACCTAACTCGGAAACTAATTACTCTGGTTTTACTCATATTAAGCCTGTCCCTTTCGATTAGTTCTGAACAATTTTTGGGTGGCCTTACTTTAACTGAAATAAAATAGTAGGTTGGTACAAAATGACATTGTGTATAGCCAGGAGTCTTTTAAAATTAGGTGCTTTAAAAAGTTTCAGTACAAACAAGCCATGATGCCAAACCTCAGTTGCAAATTACAAAAAGATTCTGAAAGCTGCAAATGTCATGGTTCTGTGGGTGGCCTCTCCATGATCTTGATGATCTCACAATCACAATGTGATCCCTGATTGGCTAAGGTCTATTCCATGAATAATGCAGAAAAAGGGAATGCTTAATCAAGAATTGGGGGGAGAGGGTGGGGAATGATACCTATTATTGTAAAAATTAAGAAGAAACAATTTGGATAAGTTAATAACAAATAACAATTTGTATATCCTGAATACTGCCACAGTATCTAATTTATATATTACAAAATATTCAAAACAGTAATTGAGCCTGAAAATGTATGTTGTGTTTTTCTACTCTTTTTTTTTCCTGATGGCAATTTTACCTTCATTATCCCATTCCAATTGTCTCCTGTGGATACACGGAAGAGTGTGAGGAAAGCCATTCCAAAGTTACGAAACGTTGCATGCCTCCCTAAACCTTCGCAGGGATGAGTGTCATCACATTCTATATGCGCAATAAAAAATAAATAAAGACAATTTGGTCATAAAGGGTTTTTGTTGTTGTTGTTGTTATTATTACCACAAACAATTCAATAGTTCAGGCGGTGCAGAGAACTTACCAAGATCCCCAAAGAGCTCCACTCCAAGAGCTGCAAATATGAAAAACAACAACATGAAGAGGAGACCTAGATTCCCCACCTGCAAAGAGATAAGAAATGAAGGGGAAAAATACTCATTGAAGTTATACATCACCCAAGTAACTTTCACAATGAAGAATGTACATACTATATTAGTCTCCCAAAGGTGGGAACATGCCACTTTCCAGATGCTGCTTAATTAGTTTTATCAGTAAACATGGCCAACAGTGAGGGATGCAATTCATCAATATTTATTTATTTATTTATTGTACTTATAGGCCGCCCCACTCCCGAAGGACTTTGGACATTTGCAAGTTCCTGCACTTGAAATATCTCTCCTTTCCTTCTTTAGATTTACTAAATCTCATCTGATCACTAGTCTAATGCTATGATTTCTTATGTGTGTGAACAAATACACATACTTTGATGTCAAGAGAGAAGGACTTGCATTGAGAAAAATGATTCTGAAAGCTTTTCCTGATCCCCAAATGCCCATCTGAATAAATAAACCAGTTTTAAATGTCAAGCGACTAGTCCATAACTTGCTCCAGTAAAAATAAAATAAAATTGGAAAATGTTTGAAAGTTTAAAAGCTGAGCATATGTTTCTGCTCCATCAAGAGTTGTAGCTTTGAGATGTTGTGCACACTGCATGGTGCATAAACACAATATCAGATTACCCACCTGGCCCATTATATAGCACTAACAAGAAATCTTGTCTTCTACACCTGGTGCTTTTCAGATGCATTGGACTATGACACCACATGGCCACACTGCCTGGGAATTATGAGAATTAATACATCTGAAGGGAACCAGGATGAAGAAACTTGTTCAGGGTCTGGAAAAGTAGCATTTCTGAGCTGTGGAATTGATCTTTGCTCTGAAGATCAGAAAAAAAAATTCAGGAAAAGAAAAAGTAGCTGAGTGCTTACATTTTTAGACTTTCATTTCTACTGAAGTTTTTAAATTTCAAAACAGGTTTAATTTCACACCATTAAATTTGTGTGAATTATACTCAAAAATACAGCAAGTGTTGTCATGAGACCTCAACTAATTAGCTTTAGTGATTGGAATATTTTCACGGGAAAGCAAGGTTCTCGCTTGAATTGGCACTAACTTACATACAATGCCTCTTGCTCATGGATGGACAAACACAATGCAATTTTCCTCCTCCATCCTATCCCTTCTATTTCATTAATGCAAGTTGCTTCTTACTTTTTCTTAACTTATTTTAAACAGATAGATGGTTTCTGAATTGGCACAATCCTAACTCCCTCGCTCTTCTTTTTTCTCACTGCATCAAGTTACTGATTTACTTTGGGGTATGTATGTATGGGCACAAATTGTAGGAAAAGGAATGGCATTACCTGGGGGGGGGAGTTAAAAGAGGGGTCAGCCCAGAATCCCTATGTAGGCACAAGCAGATTTAACTACATAGGGATTCTAAGCTGATCCCTCTTTTAACTCCACCCCCAGGTTCTGCTACTCCTTCACAAATGAATACTTATATTTGATGCAATTTTTTTGAAAAGGCCAAATCCCCAACTGGACAGGGGAAAGCAAATCTGTGATGATTATCAAATGGATAACAAAACCAGGAGGAAAACTACCCTGAAAAACATACTAGAAAATGAATACTAGCTGAAGAATTCAGGGGAAAAGCAGTTGATTTCAGCCAATCCCCAATGAAGTTCTAGCCTTCAAGAGGACAAAAGTATAGGAACCCTGTACAGAATTATCTAAATTCCTAGGATAATTAGACAGTGAAGGGAACTTAACTGAAGTCTGGATGATTAGACTGAAAGGTTACCTGAGGCAGTGCTTGCATGACTGTATCCAGAAGAGCTCTCATCCCTACAGCCATCTTCAGTAATTTTAACACTACAGAAAAATGAAAGGTTTCTGATATCATTGCCATAATAAGGATGCATGGAAAGGAAATGTAAATTTCAATATTCATAACAATTACCTGAAGAATCATGTCCTAACATCCTCCACTAAAAGTTAATGTGTAAGACAATGTTTTATGGAGTCTTCTTTAGTCTAGAAAACTTTGAGTGTGTTGGACTTCAATTCCCAAACTTTGCACTGGGAAAGCTGTTCAGTGAGGTATTCTATTATCAGAACATGGTGCTTAAAATGAGTAAAACTGTGTCCTACACAGAAGTCCCAAGAATGAAGTTCCAATCCTTTCACTCACTAATTGAGGCAATGCCAACATTATAACAGGAATGCAAAGAGGACTCCCCCACCCCAGCAGCTACTGAGCAAAGCAAACCAATTTTTCAAAGGTCAGAAATTTATCTAATCTACAGTTTCTGAAAATTCATCTTTGATCTGAAGAGCTAAGAGGCCAAGTACATGCTCACTGATTTAAATGGCACCAAGACTGAGGAAGAAATCAAAGTTGTTTGTACTCTTTAGATTCCAAATCTAGGACACAGCAATTGTGAGTTTGTGATCTTCCAAGCTAAGGACTTTATAGCCTAATGTCACCAGGCTCCACTTGTTCCATAATAAACTCCTTTAATACTTTGTTGCCTAGAGCAAAGAACACCATGTATAAATAACATCATTGGAATACAGTGGCAAAAATTAATCAGAGTAGCTTGGACTACTTTTTAATCCACTACTATTTGTAATGTCTGACACCCAATCAAGTGTTCACAGCTGTAACAGAAACCTGTTTTTGAGGAGATACGCTAGTCTAGGATTGGAAAGACCCAGATACAAATCCCTGCTTAGCCATGAATAGGTCCGTGATCTTGGGTTGGTCAGGTTGTTTCAGTTTAACTATGTGCATAAAACAGGGGAAAAGGAGAACTTTGGGTGACATCTTGAGAACATAGAAATGGAGAAAGCTCCTTCTGTTGAGAGAAATCACTGATTCATCTAGCCCATAATCAGTTCCGGGGATCCAAGAGACCAAACTGACACCTTTTCCATGCAAAATAAGTATTTATTAGTAGACAATGGGTTGGCTATATTGAAGTTATTAGCAATAGCAATAGTAGTAACACTTAGACTTATATACCACTTTATAGTGCTTTGCAGCCCTCTCTAAGCAGTTTACAGAGTTAGCATATTGCCCCCAACAATCTGGGTCCTCATTTTACCAACCTTAGAAGGATGGAAGGCTGAGTCAGCCTTGAGCTGGTGAGACCCGAACTGCTAAACTGCTGGCAATCATCAGTCAGCATAATTAGCCTACACTACTGCATTCTAACCACTGTGCCACCATAGCTCTTAGCTATTAGTTTGACCAATAAGACAAAATAACAGACCAAGGTTAGCATGAGCTTTGTAATGGATGCTTAAGCTGTATACATGCTATGTGGAAGACTCAAGTATGCTGGAAATGATCAGTTCCTATTTGGCCAAAAGATTTATGGATGCAGAGCTGCAGAAACAACAAGGGAAGGGACTGACCTCGAGCGATCCTGAGGACCCTCATAATGCGGATAATGGTAGGATTGATGGGCAGTGATGCATTCACCTCAATCTCTTCCAGCGTGATCCCCATGATGGACAAGAGGACAATTGCTAGATCTAATTGATTCCATCTGAAGGGGAGACAAAAATCAAATGGGAAAAAAATTGCCAAATTATTCGTTAGCAAAGGAGGGGGTTATGTGACAAAGAATTCCAATCATTTCAGGCATTTATGCATTTATGAACTGACACTCCACGTTTAGCGGTTTTTGAGATGAAACAAATTAAACAAAAGATGTATTATTAGGATACAAATTTAGTCAAGCCTGAATACACCGCTACCAGTAACGGAGAAGGCAAAAATAAATTAATCTGCAGGGCAACAGAAAGGATAAAAAGATAATGTTGACTTCATTTCCTTTAAATGCTTTATTCAAGCTACATGTCTCTAAACATTTTATGCAACTGAATTTAGTTTGTCCAAAATCTTTTTAAAAAAGAATTGTCCTTTATTTAATTGCTATTATGGGTGGGTGGGGGGCTAGGTAAGGAAGATCTTCAAGGTTATATAGCAAAGATGGGGTTCAGGTATAAATGAAGATCATGATGCTCTTGATGGAGAAGTATCACATTAATTCTATATGATCTGAGTTTATTCAATATACTCACTATTTGTGTCTCTCTATATGTGTGTGTCTGAGAGAGTTCTTCACAATTTAATCAGCTCACTAAAAAAATGACAAATAACTAGTACCGAGAAGCTCTCTGCTTTGCTGCTACTGCTCTATAAGTAAATGCATTATTTGGAACTGCTAAACATATGGGGAGATATGACAGTGACACCAACAGTTGACTGTTCTACATGCTCATGAGCAAATTAGATCCAAGATTCCCATTTGGCACACATGGGCACATTTAGAATAGTGAGCCCAGGTTAGCAGCACAAAATGGCTACCATGGCAAACACGGCCATCTTTCCTGAGTTTGCTCTTCACTCTCCCCTCTAATCTCCCCATATAATAGCTGTCACCTCAGTTTGCCTTTGGCATTTTACTAAATAGGTAGGCATGCCAAGCTGTAGTCTCCTTTCATTTCTTTAAAAAGAATGCCTCAAGGATAAATGCATTTTTGGAAATAAAGATAGTTCCCGAGGCTAGTATTTTGCATTGCCGCATGCTAACTTCTCATTTTAAAAACATTAAAGAATAAAGGTACGAGCTATAGTAAGCAACAAGGACGGAGCCAGCATTTTTTCTGGTGCTTATGAGGGCTACAGTGACGACCCAAGTTTATATTTATATTTATTAAAATTTATATACCGCCCTCCCCCAAAGGGACTCAGGGCGGTGTACAAAAATAAAACCACATTAAAATAGATAAACAATACTTAAAACCACATTCATACACCATTCAAGTTATCAGTGTGACAGGAACAAGATTGGTTCACATTATGGGTAGTCCTTGACTTATGACCACAATTGGTACTGGAACTTCAATGTGGTCATTAAGTGAGTTGTATCTGATTTTATGACTTTTTTGCCAGGGTTGTTAAGCAAATCAATGCAGTCATTAAGTGATTCATGCAGATGTTAAGCAAATCTGGCTTTTCCCAACGATTTTGCTTATTTGAAGCTTCTGGGAAGGCTGCAAATGGTGATCATGTGATGCCCCAGAGGCTGTAACCATTGTAAATATGTGCCAGTTGCCAAGTGTCCAAATTTTGACCAGAGACCACTGGGACACTGTGATGGTCATAAGTGCAAGGACCCGTCGTCGCTTTTTCAATGCCGTAACGTCAAACTTTTGTTAAACAAATGTTTGTAAGTTGAGGATTACCTGTAGTAAGAGAGTTACAGCTGCTTCAAATGTGGTGTGAAGATGTGGTGGAGCAAAATCCACCAGTAAGAAATGTGTTTAGGGACAACTACCATATTATATGATTTTACCATAAAGAGTTTAGCAAAACACTTACTCCTTTATAGAGGGGAGCAAAAATTAAGAAAAATAGGCATCCATGTTCTTATGTACTTCTGTATAATTTAAATTGAATTGGCAGAGATGAAATACCCATATAAGGAGCTGGAAATATGTCTGTACATCTCAGCTAACTCAGCTAGTTTCAATAGGAAATAAAACTGGCATCTTTCTGAGTTTTGCCCATTTATTTTCCTATTTTTTAATTAAGTGATTAGTGCTTCAATTGCTAATGACTTAATACAGAATAGGGAAATAAATCTATTTGCCAAACATGGTAAATAGATAGATAAAATTAAACTTTCTAATATATAAATCAAGACTGATCCTAATACAATGAGGATCCACTTTAGAAAGATTTTCAGGTAAAATTAAAAAGGCAGACAATTACTATATGGGTGTTCCTATTTTTCCAGAAGGTTTTCTCTTTTTTTAACTATCACAAGAAAAGTTACTATTTATATATTTGACTATTTTTTTCTGTTAACTAACGTATTAGCATTAAGAATGGCCCAATAACTCATCTTCATCCACGTATTTAGACAACAGAAAGAGCTGTAACTGGAAACATTAGGAGTGGGACTTTTTGAAGGAAAAAAAAAATACCACACAACCACCTTACAATGTTATTCTGAATCATTATTACCTATCTTGAAAGAACCGACGAAACCCAAACGCAGTGAGCTTGAAAACTGATTCCATGACAAAGATGATTGTGAAAATGTAATTGCAGATCTTCAGAGCTTCCTCAAGGATCTGAAAGCAGAGAGACCAATGGTAGATTACTGCATACGGTAAGGAGGACATTGGCAAATTTCATTTTCAGCTGCGTCCATTCTATCCTCTGCCTTATAGGAAAAAGAGTGAACTGCTAAATGAAGAGAAGCCTGTAAATATAAGCATATCGGACTCAAGGGTGGGTTTCAACCAGTGTAACAACCAGTTCGATTGGTTTTTCTAAAAAAAAAAATTTGTTTTGCCCTCCCATGTGCCCGGAGTCTCTAGCAGCCTTGATTCACTGTGTTTTCAGCACAGCTGATGATCGGGGAAGCCTGTCTCAGCAGTTTTTCTCCATAGGAGCTGCTACAGGAAGTTTGTTCCTTTAAAACACAAACTTCCTGCAGCAGCCTCTAGGGGGAAAAACAGGTGAGGCACGCTTCCCCGACCAACCGCTGTGCTGACAACACAGCGAATAAAGGC